>CAUYLG010037036.1:0-57953 GCA_963573385.1 Cacajao melanocephalus
CATCATTGGAAATAAATCACTCCTCAGCAATTGCATAGCATTTCACAGGTTTAAATAAAATATTGGTTGGCTGCTTGTTTGTTATTTTCATCTCTTATTCCTTCCTGTCTCCATTGTTAAGTACAATTATTGGCATAATAGAGGTGTTTAATACCCATTTTTAGACTGCATTCTAGCCTGGGCAATAGAACAAGAATCCCGTTCTCTCTCCCTCTTTCTCTTCCTCTTTCTTTCTCTCATACATTCTTTTTTTTTCTTTCTTTCACTCTCACTTTCTTTTGTCTCTTTTTCTTTCTTTCAAAAAATAAAAAAAAAGGGATATTTGTTAGAAGGAAACAGAAGCTAGAACTCACGATGGTAAGAAAAGGTGACCTAACTCAAGTGGTGGTGTGTTTTTTCTCTAGAATAGCGTCAAATATGATTCGACTCCAGCAATGCCACAATTTCACATTCAGATGTTTCAAAACGTCTGATTAGCTTAGCTTTGATCGATTAGCTATAGCAAGATAGCAAATTTTGTCCATTAAAAGTTTACCTTTGTGAGTCAGGAATAGTTTCTATAAAAGCAGGAATCAGTTATAGTGAAACCACTTTTAGAAATAAATGTTAAAATAGTCTTTTATAAGATATTTTTAATTGTAAAGTAAATTTACTATATATTGACTTATTTTACTTCCCTATTAATGTTTTTAATGAGAATTCAGCTCATTTATCTATTTTTTTCATTCATTAATTTATACACCAAGCAACTCAAGCATGTAGCCTCTGCCTTACGCACTTGACTAGACTCTAAGGATAGAGATCAATGACAAAAGTGTTAACCTTCAAGGAGGTTTTAGTTGAGTAAGTGTATGGACACAATGTAAAATATGGACACAAATATTTGTAGCATAATATTACAACTAAATTCATGGAAATGTCTGGGAAAACGCAAAAAAGAAAGTAAATCTCTTTGAGGTATACTTTTAACTCTCAAAACTCATAAGATCACTATTTTTTCCAATGATGGACATCAAGTAGCCTTAAGATCCTAATCATTTTCAATCACTTTCAAATATATCATAAGAACTGAGACAGTAATCTGAAATGAAAAGTTTGAAATCCCATTACCATTCCTTAAGCTTCTCAGTCTTAACGGAAAAAAAAATTTTTTTTGATGGTACTTCTTCAGTTCTACAAAATGATTAATGGCAGAATATTACTGGAGTTTAAATATTTCTGAGAGAGCAATTCTTCACTCCCTGCTGTTTACAAGTAAAACACTGTCTACAAATAATACATTACATTAGCTGTCCTCTTTATCATAAAGCCATGTTGAATACTTGTAACATTTATAAAAAGACACCAACTGATTGCAAGATGAGCGTTACCCTTGAGCAAATTACGAACACATTTATTTCAGTCTTATGCGTTTGAAACTAATTTTCTGGTAATATCAAAAGTGTTCATAGAATTAATTTCCTGTCAGTTCAGCAGTATTCAAGTGAATATTTTATGATTTTGCATTAGCTGTATTTGTCTAGAGTTGTGACATGATCGAGTCATTCTCTGAGGGAAACACATTAATAATTAAACTCTGTCCAATGTGGAGTGTTAAAGATGACAGCATAATTGTACATTTCCAGAGACCGTTTCGCAAGGCAGAGACGGAGAATTGCCCTGCCACCATTTAAATGTCAATTTAGAATTTCTTTAAAAACTAAAACAGTGCTTCAGAAAAAAAGGAGGGGGGAGAGATGATGTCAAATTTGGAAATTGTTCTCTTTACTTTTTCTTTACTTTAAAATGTAAGCTAAATGCAAATAGTCTCCTTCATTCTTTCCTTCTCATACTGAATAAACTGTCAGTTACAAGTTCTTTCTTTTGACAGTATAACATCATCAATGGTCTTTGAACCAGGACTGTTTAAATGATAAATACTACTTGCATAGATTAGCTCCATAGGAAATAGTACAGCTGACATGAAAAACTTTGATTGGTTTCAGCGCTTATAGCTGAGTCCTTTTTAACTTAGAAAACTTCAGCAATAATTTAGAATTTTAATCTACTTCCAAGTCAAATAGTTGTGGATGGATCACTATATGTGTTCTTATTTATGTTTCCTATTCTGATTCTTAGTAAAGTTATGGGATTTTTAAAAGTGAGATTTAAAAAATTTCTAAGGCCTATATATTATACACATTAAAACTCACATTTCTGTTTCCTTCCTAGGCAAACTGTGGTTAGAAATTGTGACTGAAGAAAATTTAATAAAATTGAATTCAACAGAAACCAAGACTAGAGGCATGAATATGATCCCCAAACAATTTCAGTTGAAGTTTGCTGGTGAACAGAGTCTAGAAGCTAACTCCTGAATGAACTTCAGTTTACTTCAGACATACACATTTCCTAGCAATAATAGATACTCTCTCATTATCTAATATTGACTGAACGATAACACAGTTTATCCCACTTCCTTGACCTTATCCTAAGGAAATAATACTAAGTAATCCAACCACAGTGGAGTTCGTGACAGCATGATTTCTAAAAGGAAAAAAGAAGAAATTAATTTAGCTCAATAGACAAAAATGTTGTTAAACAAATATGATGTGTTTATATCATTAAATATTATAATGCTGCAAATAAGAACATGCACTGACTAGAAAATTGTTCATTCATCTACTTTTTCATTTATTTATTCATTCATTCATCTAATAAATATTCATCAAATGCATATTAAGTGCTAGGAGGTAGGGCAGTGAAGAAAGCAATACCCCTAGTTTCATGAAGCTAGCATTCTAGAAGGGAAAACCTAACAATAAACATATGAAGATGTAATGTTCCAGGACAGATTAAAAGCTATGAAGAACAATCAAGTAAATATAGAAAATGAATTGGGCATATGGCTATCCAGATGGGTAGACAGTGACGACTTCTAGAGTTGAAAATAACAATTCAAGCCCTAAGGCATTTGGAGGTACGGCACCCTAGGGTGAGAGATTAGGAAACATGAAGCCTGAGGTAGACACTGACCAGTTTAAAGTGAGTAAGAGCAGCAAGAAATCCAGTCTACTGCAGTGGGTGAGGAAGGAGGTGTCAATCAAAGGAAAGATCAGAGAGCAGCCACCAGCATTTAGTACACATAGGCCAAGGGGAAGGGCTCAGGTCTTCATTCTGAGCCAGATGGGGAGTCTCTGAAGAGTTCTGAGAAGAGGTCTGGAATGATCTGACTTTTGAAAATGATACTTTCATGATATGCTAAGTGGAATATAAGCAGTTTAAAAACCAGTATATATAACTTATAATGTGTAATGAGGTATTTGTTGGATTTTAGTTTTGTAATTTTTACTTCCCCCTCTGAATTCTTAGCTCCAAGATGGCAGAAACATATGCCTATTTTCTCAACTCTGTCTAACCAGTTCTTGGCAACTGCCTGGCTAATCTAAGGCACAAAGTAAAATTTGTTGGTTGAAGGAATGAGTCATGAATAAACATTTTTTAATGTTTTAAAAGGTTACATATGCAGGCATACTTCATTTTATTGTGTTTTGCTTTACTGCACTTCACAATAATTTCATTTTTTAAAACAAATTGAAGATCTGTGGCAATCCTGACTAGCAAGTCTATCAATGCCGTTTTTCCAACATCATGTGTTTACTTCATGTCGCTGTGTCACATTTGATTAGTCGCACAATATTGCAAACTTTTTCATTATCTTTTCTTCTGTTGTGGTGATCTGTGATCAGTGATCGTGGATGCTACTATTGTAATTGTCTTAGGGCACCACGAACCATGCCCACCTAAGATGATAAATGTAATTGAAAAATGTCTGTGTTCTGACTGCTCCACTGAAAACCATTCCCTCATCTCTCTTTATCTCTGGGGCCTTCCTATTTCCTGAGAAACAACAATATCAAAATTGGGCCAATTAATAGTCCTACAATATCCTGTAAGTGTTAAAAAAACAAAGGGTCACACATCTCTCATTTAAAATCAAAGTTAGGAATGATAGTTTAGTGAGGAAGGCATGTCAAAAGCTAAGACAGGCCAAAATCCAGGCCTTTTGTGCTAGTTAGCCAAGTGGAAAATGGAAAGAAAAAGTTCTTGAAAAAAATTAAATATGCTTCTCCAGTTAACATATAAATGTTAAGAAAGTAAAACAGTCTTATTACTCATATGGAGAAAGTTTCAATGGTCTGAACGGATCAAACCTGCCACAACGTTAGGTTTAACCAAAGTTTAATCCAAAGCAGGTGCTTAATTCTCTTCAATTCTGTGAAGGCTGAAGTAAATGAGGAAACCACAGAAGGTAAGTTTGAAGATGGCAGAATTTGGTTCATGAAGTTTAAGGAAAGAAACCATATCCATAATATAAAAGTACAAGGTGAAGGAACAAGTGCTGCAGCAAGTTATCCAGAAGATCTAGCTAATTGATGAGAGTAGTTATACTGAACAACACATTTTCAGTGTAGAAAAAATAAGCTTCTATTGGAAGAAGATGCCATCTGGGACTCCTTTAGAGAAGAAAAGTCATTGCCGGGCTTCAAAACTTCAAGAACAGGCTGACTCTTGTTAGGGACTAATGCAGCCAGTGACTTTAGCATGAAGCCAATGCACATTTATCACTTTGGAAATCCTAAGTCCCTTAAGAATGATGCTAAATCTATTCTACCTGTATTCTATAAATAGAACACCAAAGCCTAGGTGAAAACACAACTGTTTATAGCATGGTTTATTGAATATTTTAGGCCCACTATTGGGATCTACTGCTCAGAAAAAAAAAAAAAAATTCTTTCAAAATGTTAGTGCTCATTTACATTGCATCTGGTCACCCAAAAGCTCTGATGCAGATGTACAAAAAAATTAATGTCATTTTCATGCCTACTAACATGACATCTATTCTGCAGCACATGGATCAAGAAACAGTTTCAACTTTCAAGTCTTATTTTTTAAGAAAAAACATTTTGTAAGGCTAAAGCTGCCATAGGTAGTTACTCCTCTCATGCATTTGGGAACAGTACATTGAAAACCTTCTGTAAAGGATTCACTATTCTACGTGTCATTAAGAACATTCATTACTCATAGAAAGTGGTCAAAATAACAACATTAGTAGAAGGTTGTTAGAAGTTGATTTCAACCATCATGGATGACTTGAAGTGGTTCAGAACTTCAGTGGAGGAAATAACTGCAGGATATGGTGAAAATGCCAATAGAACTGGAAATAGGAGTGTAGCCTAATGGTGTGAGTGTATTTCTGCAATCGCATGATAAAACTTGAAGGGATAAAGAGTCACTTCCATGGATGAGCAAAGAAAGTGGTTTCTTGAGATGAACCTTACACCTGATGAAGAAGCTGTGAACATTGTTGAGATGACAACAAAGATTTAGAATATTTCATAAACTTAGTTGATAAAAAAGTGGCAGAGGGTTTACTCCAATTTTGCAAGAAGTTCTACTGTGGATAAAATGCTATCAAACAGCATCTCATACTACAGAGAAATCTTTCCTGAAAGCGTCAACTGATGCAGCAAACTTAATTGTTGTTTTAAGAAATTGCGACAGCCACCCTAACCTTCAGCAACTACCATGCTGATCAGTCAGCAGCCATCAACATGGAGACAAGACCCTCCACCAGTCATTTGTCACATAATGATATTTCAGCCAACAATGGAGAGCATACAGAACAGTACTCCCATTCTATATGAATGAAACAGAAATGCTCCTATTGCTTAGTGACATCATAGCTATCTTAGTATTGTAACAAAATGAATCACCCATATTTTCGTGGTGATGCTGGTGTAAACAAACCTACTGTACTACCAGTTGTATAAAAGTATAGCATGTATAATTATGTAGAGTACGTAATAGTTGATGTGTAATACTTGATAATAAATGAATATGGTTTATGTATTTATTATAGTATAGTTTGTATTGTTATTTTAGAGTGTAATCTTTCTCTTTACAAAAAAAAAGTTAACTATAAAACCGCCTCCGACAAGTTCTTCAAGAGGGACACCGAATAAGGCCTTGAGGATGACAGCTTCATGTATGTTACTGCCCCTAAAGGCCTTCCAGTGGAACAAGATGCATAGGTTAAAAACTGATATTGATGATCCTGAGCCTGTGTAGGCCTACACTAATGTGTGCGTTTGTGCCTTAGTTTTTAACCAAAATGTTTAAAATGTCATAAAGAATAATTTAAAAATTAGAAGTAGAAAAAACCTTATAGAATATATAAAGAAAATAATTTTGTACAGCTAGGCCATGTGTTTTTGAAGCTACATGCCATTACAAAAGAGTTGAAAAGTTTAAAAACTTTAAGTTTATAAAGTAAAAAAGTTAGAGCTAAAGTTAATTTATTACTAAAGAAACACATTTAATTAATTTAGTGCAGCCTGAGTGTACAGTGTTTATAAAGTCCTCAGTCATGGATAATAATGTCCTAGACTTTTAGATTATTTCACCACTCACTGACTGACCCAGAGTAAATTCCAGTTCTGCAAGCTCCATTTATGGTAAGTGCCCTATAAAAGTGTACCTTTTTTTTTAACCTTTTATGCTGTATTTTTAGTATACGTTTTCTATGTTTGGATACACAAACACCACTGTGTTACAGTTGCCTATAGTATTCAGTACAATAACATGCTGTACAGGTTTGTAGCCTTGGAGCAGTAGGTTATAACGGTAACCTAGATGTGTAGTAGGCGATATCATCTAGATTTGCGTAAGTACACTCTGATATTCAGACAAGAATGGAATTGTCTAACAATACATTTCTTAGAATCTATTTCCATCTTTAAGTGACATGACTATATATGTATCTATATATTTATATATTCCATATTTTCAAAACTTTCTATAAGAGCTAAATTGTTCTTAGATTTATATACTAGGAATAAAACAGTACTAAAGATAATCTAGGCAACTTAAAGTCTTGAAATTTTAAATTTACTTTAGCAGGGAAATATTAGAATACTATTTCTCAGAATTCACTTATTTAGAACTTAGAGATGGGATTGACATTTTCTCTTTGCTGTAAACAGCGTAAAAAGAGGTTTGCAAAAAAGGTGAACTTGCAAACAAAAACCCAAATGACATGTCTGTGTATTTCTTTTGAAACAAATCAGCTTCAAGCACTGTAAAACCACAATTTACAAAAGCTCAATCTCTCAGTCTATTCAGTCTTAGGAATTATGATTGCTGTTGTTATTTTGCTTATTCAGCATCATTTTCTAGAAGAAAGAGGCAAATGACAAAAATACCCCTAGGCAATTTTTGGAATTTATTCAGAAAAATATATTCCAGACTACATTATGCTGTCAAACCACATTCCCACCTTTCTCCAATGTCTACATCTACATTTACACAACTATGCAGTGATTGCCAAGGTTTCAAATAAACTAGAAGTCCTAGATTTTATGATGACCATTGTACTAGACTAATTTAAAAAAAATGTAAGACACGAATTTTAGAATTATCTTCTCTGTATTTGAGAGTTAAACTACATTTTATCAAACAATTCGGTTAAGTAACATAAACTCGGTTTTGAAAGGTGGTAATTAATTTTTTAAATTATGCATTTCCCTTCCAATATAATATATATAACCACAAAGCTAACTGTAATACGTGAAGGACTAATCATTTGATTATTTAATAAAGTGATTTTTCAGAAAAGTAACGTATATGGCTAGCATAAGTTAACAATCCTCTTGAGTATTCATACAGAATAAAATTTGTAACAATAGAACAATACTAAATGTTTGATAATTCAGAAGACCCATCAGAAATTAGATGACTGATTTTGGAAATTTATCATGAGGAAACTAATTTAAGAAGGTTCTAACAAACGGATTCAGAGAATAAACGTATGTATTTACTAAAACCTCTAACAGGCAACATTTTATTGATCTACAGCCAGTTATTGTATGTGCTTGATATCACTTTGAAATTAGAATTTCCTCAAATAAAATAATACATTGTTTATATTCCTCCAAGTCTAAATTTATAAAGTTTTGCTCTGTGTGAACTCTCTATTAGATTGAGTAGTCTGTATAAAATCAAAGCTCTGAAAAACAGATAGTGGTTTCCCAGTTATAGGAAAATAGTCAATAGATTTCATTGACTTTTGAATCCTTCAGGAGAGTTTTTTATGTTAAAATTATCTTTAAGGGTCATGAAAGTGTAATTCTTAAAAATTGTAATACTAGTGGTGCATTATGAATACAATGTCACTTCTCTTTTAGGAACAGTATAAAGGTAAGATTATACTGAAGCTGCAGAACTAATTTTAGCCACAGTGGGGTCAAATGCTGGTCAATTTGGAAAACTACTTTTGGCGTCTTTCTCAACCTCTTTATTTCCTACAATTTAGTTGAGTATCCTTCAGTTCAGGGCCATTCCAGATCGTTTTCTGTTGTTGCTTCTTCTTTGCACCTCCACCAAAGTCTTAGCCCTGGCCTTTCAGCTGGCCGGTTCACTTACATACATATTATATGCACAGGCCCTCCGTATCTGTGAGTCCCACATGTGTGGATTTAACCAACCAAGGGTCAGAAATATTCAAAAACAAATTATCTGTGAATTGAAGATGCACAGACATTTTTCTTGTCTTTATTTCTTAAACACTACAGTGTAACAACTACTTACATAGCATCTACTTTGTATTAGGGATTTTAAATAAGCTAGAGATGATTTAAGTATACAAGAGAATATTCACAGGTTATGGGCAAATATTGTGCCATTTTATACCAGATTCTTGAGCAGCTATAGATGTTGGTATTCTCAGGAGGCCCTAGAACCAATTCTCCATGGATACAGATGGATGGCTAAATACTAATTAAAATATAATAATATAATTTTTTAAATAACAGAAATTTGCTTAATTTCCACTCCCCATGTGACTCAAACCCCAGGTGGACTCTTCAGAGCTGAACAATATGGTCCTTTTATATATACCCTTACAGAGATTTTCATATGTATTTATAATTGTGTAAACTAGACATCTCCTTTTTTTAAATTAATGGGAGTATTGTGTTCTGCACTTTCTTTTTTTGCTAATAGAGCTTGTCCATCTTTTTACATTAGCACATATTAATCAACCTTAAAAAAATGACATACCCTCTCATATGAATATACCACATTTTTTTATACTGTCCACTTACAGATGGAATCTCAGGGTATTCTCAGTCATTGCTATTGAAAATGCTGGTGTAACAAATAGTACATAAAATAATTTGTGTACATGTACAATATTCAGTCTTCTTACCTAAAAAAAAAAAAACACACTTTTTTATTTATTCAGTCCTCCCTCTTCAGCCTTCAACCTGGTACTGTTTTTCAAGAAAGAGTTGAAGTGTTCTTCCTATAAGTCATATATGAAGTGTTCTTGGGCCACTCCACTTAAAACATGATTTATATAGCATACATGAGTTGTGAAGTCAGACTACTTTGGTTTGCACCCAGCTCTACCAATTACTAGATCGTTAATTTTGGAAAAGTTACTTGGCATCTCTGTGCCAGGATTTATTATGTGTAAAATAGAGACAATAATAGTACTTACCTTGTGGACTAGTATACAATATAAGAAAAGAGTGGCTGAAGGAGTCTCAGTCACAACAGTAACCACTTCATAAATGTTAGTTACCAGCATTACAATGATTTCTGTTGGTATTATTTAATGTGTTCTTATATAATGTTAAGTAATTCCTATCTAGTTGAATTTCGTGTAGAAGTCTTGATGAATAATATATTTAAAACTTTGAAGAATTCCTTTTCAGCATCTATTGAAAGGAACATCTGATTGTTCTTCTACACCTTTTTAGGAATATGTATTCATAATTTAAATTGTCTGCAGCTAGTTTCTTTTCTCCATTTTTTAAACTACCCTTCTCAGCTTTTTGTATTAATGTCACTCTTTCTTTATAAAAAATGTGGGTTAACTTTTCTTTTCTCTGTTCTGGAAAACAAGGAATAGCATTAGAAATTTCTGTCTGTAGTTATTTGTTAGTATTCTTTATAAATATTTTAAGCTGTTACTTTAGGGCTGATATCTCTGTGATATTTTCTCAAATTTTTTATCTCAGTTTAATTTTGGTGTTTTACTGCTTCAGAGAACAATTCTGGAAATTTATATTTTTTTGTATAAACATTCATTTCTTAGAATTTATTAAATTTTATTTAGTTGGGGCTGGGTGCAGTGGTTCACACCTGTAAATCCTGGCACTTTTGGATGCTGAAATGGGCACATTGCTTGAGCTCATGAGTTGGAGCTGAGCCTGAGAAACATGGTGAAACCTTATCTCTACTAAGAAAAAAAATAGCCAAGTGTGGTGGCCTTCACTTATAGTCCCAGCTACTTGAGAGGGTGAGGTGGGAGGATCACTTGAACCTGCGAGGTGGAAGCTGCTTTCAGTCCAGATCATGCCACTGTACTCCAGCCTTGGAGACAGAGACCTAGTTTCAAAAATTAAAAAAAAAATTAAATTTAAATTTAATTAAAAATGATTTTAATTTGAATTTTCTCTGACTTTTCCATGATTTTCTTTTTATGTCTATAAAGTTAATCTTGTCCATGATTAACTTTTTATGTCTGTAATTTTTTCTTCTTGTTTTAGAGCACTTTCTCAACAAATTTGCAGAGTTCCCTGAAATTACTGTTATCCTCTTTCAGAAGGACAGAGGTCTGCATGCCTCTCAGTGAACTCCCTTCACCCCCAACTTGCAACTAGAAAGTATTTCTGTGCTTATTTATACTTTTGTGACTTATCCATGACCTGCCAAGTACACTGCTATTCCAGACAAGGGACTTAGTTCCCCTTTCATATGTCTCTAATTCTAGAATAAAGTACCTAAGATTTGTAGAAGTCTGCGTCTGCTTCCTGCACCTGTCTTTGGTTTGGTCTTTGATAGCTACTTTTTGTAAATAGAGATTTAGGGTTGTGACTAGTTCCTCTTTTCATTGGTGGTGCTTATTTTTTCTTTTCTTGTTAATTTTCTTCTTGATTTTTTATTTGACTTTAAAGAAAGAAGTGGAATGGAATGTCTTTATTGCATCAAATTCCACTATAAGTCTTGCTCTTTTTAAGTTACTAAACTTAATTTCCTCTATTCATCCGTTTTGTAAGAAGCCTTTGTAAACCTTACTAGATTTGAAAAGGTATTCTTTAAATTTTTTTCAAACTTCCCCACACCTCGCTTTTTATTTCTCATTCCTTAAAATTTCTTATTTGTTTGTATTTCTCCAAAAGTTGCTACACTGAGAAATACGGGAAAATGTCAATCTTCGCCATTATATCTCTGAAACAGTTCCCAGCAGACAGCAGGCTCTAAATAAATATTTACTGAATGAGTATTTTTCACCATAGTTGTTACTGGGTTTTCTTGTTTAACAAATTATTTTTAGTATAATAAATGTCAACATGTGCTTTTGCTTTTTAATAATGAAACATTTTCACTTGTTGTTTAGTAAAAGTTTTATGTATTAAAGCAGTCTATTTCAAGTATAAGAAAGTGGCGTGGGGTGTGGGATGACAAAAGCAGCCACTCCAGCCCCTCTCTTATATCATCCACATTTGCCAACATTCCCAAATGCCACCATGTATTATGTCACTACTACAAATATTTTTCCTCTGAATCACCAACACTTTCGTCCTAGATCACACACACACACACACACACACTCACACTCACATTCTCTTGAATGAGTACTTCTTTTGCAGTTACCAGCTACCAGAAGAGGTAGTGTTCTGAATTCCAGTAGTATATGTTGGCTGAACAGTCTTTAAACCCAACACTGCCATTAACTAGCTTTCTGACCTCAGGCAATTTGCTTAACCTCTCCAAGTCTTAGTTTCTTCACTTACAATACAATCACATAGCAATATATTTACTTCATAGAATTGGGTGAATTACATGTAAAATGTTAAAGGCAATTTGATCAGAAAAGTGAAGGAACTTGTATACCTCCTTCTAGATTTTGCCAAGAGCTGACCCTGTTAGAACAAAGTAAATAGCACAAAAGTAATGGCCTCCAGCAATCTTGATTTCCCACTCCCTTTTCACATTTTTTAAGTTCTAGTGTTTTTTAAACAACCATAACTTATAACTTAACCTTCCTTAATATTGCATTAAAACCATTTACTATGCCATGATTTTTTAATGCTAACTTCAAAATGTTCAAAAGGGAAATATATGACTACAGAAGGTTAAATTGTAAGAAAAGATGTCACAAAGCATCAAATGGTGTCTGCAGCAGCAAGTAAATTCCTTTATCACAGGTTTTTCAGAGCTATCCCTTAGGCTAGTTTCAACTTCTCTCCTCTGAATTCCATATGTTTTTATTCAAACAGCAATCATGGAATCACTCAGTGGCTGATTATCCAGGTTTTGTATCTACCTTCTTCAATTTAGAATCTCTCTGAAACCCTACAGATTACAGAGTTAGGTGGCCTTCCTGTCACAACATAGGAGAACAAAACATACAATTTAAGTTGGCCCATATTATTTTATCTCTGTAGATTTAAAAAAAAATGCTAGAAGCAGTGATTGACTTTATCGATTAAACTGAAGACTTGAAATTTCTTTATTCATTTATTTCCCCACCACCCAGATGATCGTATGTCAGTGCTTTGGCAGTTTATTATGGCAATGACAGAACAGTCTTCACACACTGTGGAACTCAGAGAAGTTTTTAGAATGTCTTTCTTTGTCAGACATAAATGAGGAAGAAAACTTTCGACATCAAGACCTTAGCAAAAGATTGACTACAATGTCTCATTTGATAAGCATCTAACAGGGCATACATTGAAAGTGAAAAGATTTAGCAACGTGAAAATAAGACTACTAAGCATGGAGAGAACAAGAGTCCCAGATTGGAGACAGGTGAAAACTGAGAAGGAAGAGAGAAGGGGCACAGAGAGAAAGACCTAAAAAATGACAAGAGGCCAAAGCTGGAAGATAATATTACCCAGTAAGGAATTTCTGTTGTCTGGTGGCTGAAGGGCACTCAGGATATGAGTGTCTAAAATTCACTTCTAAGTTAATTGCCCTGGTTCCACCTAAAACTCTTCCATGCTTCAAAACCCACAGTGAAAGCCTGTTATAGCACATGCCTAACAGACATTTTCAGGTAGGGGTGGGAGAAGAACAAGAATAGGGTCTGAATTTTTTCTCTGTGTCAATAATGAACAATAACAAAAGATAATAATAACTGAAATTGAGATGTTTTGGTAAAATCTTGAGTTCATGGGAGGAAAACCCTGAAATAAGACATAGAAATTCAAAAAATAAACGGAGATGGAGATCACAGGATATCTCATATAACATCGGCTAGAGGAATTTTGTAAAATTTGAAAAATAGGATACCTCATCAGACATCTGGTATATACTAGTTTGGTGCTTCCCTCCTTTAAAATAAGTAAGTAACTATATGGTGAGATAGCTGAACAAATACAACTAGTGACTAAGAACATTCTTTTCTCTCTCCTGCTGTCATTCTACTTCTACCTATAGAAGGATCAACATTCAGAGTAATTCCAATTGCAAGAGATTTTATAAGTACACAAAAGCATATTATAAATCTCTAGTAGGAATAGAGTTAAAGAGTTGTGAAAGGAACAGACTAAAGTACATTTAGGAAGTAAAGATATGGACAAAGAGGTTAGCTATTCTTTTTGATGTGTAGTTATTTATCAAAGTCCATTTCCCATCCCAACAGAATAATCTGTTTAAGTAACTCATTGTCTTCTAAAATTCAGCTTTCCCAGTGAAAAAACATGGAAAAGTAAACATTTGAATCAAAAACATGACATCTAGTAGACACTATACATTTGGAGAAAAACAGTCATAATAGTAGCGGTTATTGCTAACAATTGTCCTGTGTTATATTTTTTTATCATTTCTCTCTGAATAAATACTTGATTTGTTTCTAGGCTGGGGTTGTCATTAACAGTTCTATAAGTTTTTCTATGCATATATTTTGGTGAATGTATATTCTGATAGTCTTGGAAAAAGACTTAAAAATGTGATTGTTGGATTATACAATAGGCATATATTTAACTTTAGTATGTAATACCAAATGTTGTTCTAAATCAATTTAATATTCTATCTGTAATGTATGTGAATTACAGTTTCTCTACAATAGTTGATATCGACAGTCTTTTAAAATTTGTCCATTTTAATAAGTATATGATGGTATATCATTATGATTTTATATCACATTTCCTTCTTGAGAACACGTTTTATGTAACTGCTGGCTATTTGAATATCCTCTTTTAAGAACTGCCTGCTCAAGTAGTCTGACATTTTTTAAAATTAGGTCATTTGTTGTCTTGTTATTAATTATAAGAGTTCTTTATATATTGTGAGTTATTTTTTAGTAATAAATATTGCAGAAATATTTCACACTGTGACGTGTTTATTCACTTTTTAAACAATGCATTGTTGGTAAACAATAGCTTAATTTTAATTAAATCTGAGTAATTTTAAAAATGATTAATATTTTCTTTCTTCTCTTCATTTAAAGGAATCTATGCATACTATATAACCATGAAGCTATATTTCTTTCCTTTCTTAGAATTTTATTGTTTTTCTTCTTACATTTAGTGCTATAATTAACATGCAAGTGAATAACCACAGCTGACATTTTTTATAAAGGAATACTATACTGTAGTAAAAATTACTTATTTACAATGACAAAATGAATCTCATAAACATTATGTTGAGCAAAGGAGCCCAAGAACAGACTACATATTGTGTGTATTTCCTGTATGAATGTATTTGTATTAAATTGAAGAACGATCAATCCATTACTATAAAAGCAAAATAGAGGCTATTGAGAGGAAAGAAAAACAAGCTTAAAAATGAATTAATGGAAAAGTTATATACTTTTATCTGGCACCGAGTGTATATTCATATGTAAGTACTTTTCAAGCTGTGCAATTAAGATTCGTATTTTATATAAAGTTATGCTTCAATTTTTAAAAAGTACTTCAATTAAAAAAGGCAGATGCTTTCTTTAATCATCTGATTTATTTACCTGAATCGTCCTTCAGGTTAAGCACTTTTGTTCCCATTTTTTAACCTTAGATTTATGGACGGTAAGTGGTTACCTAACACCACAGCACTTAATAAACATCAGAGACACTTTTCTAAGCAACTCTGTTTGACTCTGAAGTTTACCTTTTCAAGACTCTTTACAAAAATAAACCATAAAGAAGAAACGGAAGCATTTCTATTAGCATATACCTCTTTAAGTGTATTTTTAATAACTCATAATTGAGACTTTCCTGGCTGAACTTTTTACATCTTCAATATTACTAGTTTGTTTTGTCATTAGAGCCGGCATATTAATTAAGAACTATTCTTCCAAACTGAATATTCATTAGAAAATACTCACATGTTGTGACATACTGGCAAGACCTCACAATGGTTCAGAAACTTGGCAAAGACTATATTATTGGTGAATATTTTCATGGTTTTATGTTCTTTAAGGCAGTAACAAAATCATAAGACTGGAGACCTGATGTATTAGATTTCTAGGCTGCTGTAAAAATTAAAAAAAAAAAAAAAAGCACCACAAACAGTGACTTTACACAACAACTTGTTGTCTCACTGTTCTACAGGCTGGAAGTCTAAAATTAAAGTGTGGACAGGGTTGGCTCCTTCTGAGGGCTGTGAGGGAAGGATCTGTTCCAGGTCTTTTTTCCTGAGCTTCTACGTGGCTGTCTTCATGTTCAAATGACATCCTCTTTGTATACATACCAGTGTCCAAATATATTTCTTTAAAAATGATATCAGTCATATTGGATTAAGGACCTACTTGACTCCACAATGACCTCAGCTTAACTCATTACACCTGCAATGATTCTACTTCCCAAGAGGGTCATATCCTGAGGTGCTAAAGGTTAAGACTTCAATATATGAATTTGGTGGGGACACAATTCTACCCATAACCACAGGGCTACAGTCATAAAGTCCCATTCAGAGAAATCATGATGCATTTTGAGAGAGATTTATAATAAAGTATTAACCTTAAATTTATGAAAACTAAATTTCTCACAATATCTTCTAAAACATTTCCAAAGATTCATTTTTAAATATGCAAAAGAATAATTTGTAAGACTTATAAATCATTATCTATATAGTCTGAGTGTTCTTGTCTTACATTTTACAAATAGCTACATTGAACTAAGTTTATTCTGATCTTTGATTAAAATAATATATGGAAAGAAATCTTAAATACAGATAACTCACATATAATATTAAGCAAAGATATTTTACTTAGCTAGACAACTAAAGGGCTTTTATATCTCTAGTGATTTAATACTATGAACAAATACCTAACAATATTCTAAAATTTTATGTTGGTGTACGAATACATAAAACTCATCTTCTCTTTATACACATTCCTTCTCATACTTTTTTTTATAATGAAAGTTCTTTTTCAATGCTTTTAGTATTTATTTTGAATTAGATTTCAAAGACTTGAAACATATCCATAATCACAGACACATTATACATCTTATAATTATATACATAGTGTGAAACATAGTAAAAATCAATTCCTCCAGCAGATTAATTTGCTGATCTTACTTTCTCATCCTTTATAGAAGAACATAACATCACCATGTGTAGCACTATAAGAGTGACATTGTCATTTTTTTTGTATAAAATAATAAATCCATGACTAAAATAATGCAATCACCTATGAATACATAAAAAAAAATTGTATTTGACCGAATCAAAGCTGGTCAATTTAAAGCAAATAAGTTTGGGAAACATTCTGTTTTTATTTTTAAATCTATGATCTCATAATCCCACAAGATATAACCAATTGCAGATTTTTTTTTAATGTATGTTTTTTAGAGACAGGATCTTGCTCTGTTGTTCAGGCTGGAGTGAAGTGGCATGATCATAGCTCACTGTAATGTCAAATTCCTGGGTTCAAGTGAGCCTACTGCCTCAGCCTCTTAAGCAGCTGGTACTACAGGCATGTGCCACCACATCCAGCTTTTTAAATTTATTGTAGAAATGAAACCTTGCTATATTGTCCAGCCTAAATTGCAGTATTTTCTGAAGTCCTTCTCACAATCATGTGTGTCAACCAACTAAGACGTACTTACTGTTCTCATTTTAAACAATTACTAAAAATCCACGTTTTCATATTGCAAAAATTTGGATTGGTCTTACAGATTTTTTTTGGACTATTTTCCATCTTCTATATACTTTTTTTTTTTCTGGGAGGGACATGTCAAGTACTGTATTAATTGTATTTATGTCTGTTAGCTTGGAGTTACAAGGATAAACAGAATAACATCTCATGATGGGCAAATATAAATATGAGCTCAATAATAAATGGATGAATTAACATAAGAAAGTAAAAGTCCTACAAAATGTGCTTACTCTGATCTCTGATTAAACCATCTGCCTTCTCCTGCAGCCTTCCCTCAACCCACGTATACACAGACTCACTCTCATTTTGCCTTGGTTTCTTAGAAGTCTGGTCACCATAACATTGGCCTTAGGATTTTGTGAAAATCAATTTCTTATAGCTTCAGGTGTGTCCTCTCAATTTCATATGTTGAAGTCGGAAACCCCAATATCTCAGAATGTGACTGTATTTGGACATGGGGCCTTTAAAGAGTTATTTAAGGTACACTGATGTCATATGAGTGAGCTCTGACTCAATATTACTGGTGTCCTTGTAGGAAGAGGATAGTAGGATGCAGATTACACATAGACAGACCAAAGGGTGATTATATGAGAATTGCAATGAGAAGCCATCTCTGAGGCAAAGAGAGAGGCTTCAGAAGAAACCAAATTCACTGGCACCTTGAACTTAGACTGCCCAGCCTTCAGAACTGTGAGAAAATAAATTTCTGTCGTTTAAGTCACCTAGTCTGTAGTATTTTGTTTTGCCTGTATACTTTTGTTTATTTAGCAGAAGTTTTTCTTGGATTCTTACTAATTTCCATAACTAGAAAAGACAGTAAAGCCATCCTGTTTCTCTAAAAGCTCACACTTACTGTTAAATAATAATTGAACTTTAACATCACTCTCCCTTCCCATTTTCCGCACAATAATTGGATTTCTGTAGTACTTTCCTTCACGCAGGCTTATAGCTCCTTCAAGGGAATTCATAGCATTTTACTGTTAGGGAAACAGAGTGAATGGATGATTTCCTCTGTCACAGGGTATGCAACAAACATATGTATGATTAAGACAAAAAGCATTAATTGTACTCAGAATCGCTCATTAATAATGCTAGCTTGTATTTGTTCTGTGGAAATGTATGGTTAGAGAGATTACATAGTTTACCAGGGTAGGAGAGCCAGTAACAGGTTCAGTGAAGATTCTAAACTAGGTTTGCAGATTCCAATGACAGTTTTCTTGACACTGCTCTTTAATTCACACTGTCTAGAGCTCATACATAATCATTTGTGCTTTCAGGTCATAACTATTCCCAGAGCAGAAGCCAGAATACTTCCTACTTCGTAAGTCCTCAGAAGAAACCCTCAGTAAATATTTGTTAATGCTTTTGGGGCTCTGTATACTGTTTTATTTACTCATGAATCAGTCCCAAGCATCTAACAGGATCCCAAAACAAGGTAAAACTATATTGAAGATAATATCTGAAGATGGTTGATATCAAGCTTTCCTCATAAAGTATTAGAAGTAGCAACTTATCTAAAAGATGATCAAAATGTTAAAAGAATTCCAATATTCCAATTTACATCAGGCAAACAAAATACCAGCACATAAAAAACAAGAGCAAAGTGTGTTGCTGTTTTACTTTAGGGACATTGTTGATATCCAAAGAAATCATCAAAATCAAATGGAAAATATTCATTTGAGGCCATGAGAGATAGATGCAAGAGCATTTAAAATTGCATACATCATTCTGAATTAGAAAAAAACAAAATACTTGGGTTAAATGAAGCTTTTCTCTTTAAGGATTACAAAGTACCTTAGAACATACTGTGCTATACAAAGGCCAAACAAAAATTATAACATCTGGTTTGTAAGAGTTCTCTTCCTATAATGTAGGCCTTCCTGATACATCTGATTGCTTCCTCCTTTAATAATACGTCTAGATTGGAATGCTAGTTTATTTATTGGTTCTCTACTATTTAATGGTATTTCAGTTAAGCTAGTATTTTATTAAAATGGTCCAATATTTATTCAAGCATTCAATCTATGTTTAAATCTATGAAACAAAAAGTCTTCTTGTAAATCCTCGATTTGATTTATGGTATACTTCACCAAGTAAAACTCTTGTGATAAATATAGGATGATGGTGGGGATAACTTGGGTGGTGGCAACAATGGAATGAGAACTTCATTCAGAGCTTTGTTTTTCTAGTCATCTAATTTAGTGTAGGCTTTCACAGCTGGACTCCCTACTCTATAAAATAAAGTGAAGGGGAGTAAAGTTGTCTAGCTGTAAACTAGAGAAGAAAATAGCTTCCCATGACCCAGTGTGAGCAAAGCCTTTATGGTAGCAATGGTGTAATAGTTACTAACAAACAGTTGTACAGGACTTTATTGTGTAAAAATTACTTCAAAATGTTATTAACTTTGTCTCATCAAATATACTGCAGTATACATATTATTATCCTCATATTGCAGATGTGAAGAGATGATTCATTGAAATTATGTTACTCATACAAAGTTACCTTGTCAGTAGCTGGGCCCAGGATGGAATTTTTTATCATTCTGATCACGCCTTGTATGCATGAATAGAGTGAGGAACTTTTCATAATAAGATAACAAACATAATTTTTCTGGCTTCCACATTGGTTATTGAGACCTGGCTAATAACTAAGAGGATGCCTTTTCTCTATTATAAAGTTTGATGAACTAGAAATGAGAGAGAAAACCAGAAGAATGTTTATTTCCCTGTAAAATGAAAACTGTATTGTTTATTTCCATTTCTTATCATCATTTGGTTTTTCTATACTTAAAAACTGTGGAATGCTAGTTAAGGGTAAAAAAATTATACAAAAATAGAAGACAGCATTATCTAAAAATCTAATTCTTATATTTGCAGTATTTTACATAACAAAAGGTAAGGCTGAATTCTACTGGTGAAAATAAAGTGGAATTTTATTATAGAACAAGTGGGCATTTCTAGGGATGACAGAATTTTTCCTTTTTTCTTCAGCAGTTTTTATTAGTTTTGCTGAATCAGCTAATTTGTGACCTAAATGCTCCTTCCTCTAGACCTTTTCTTTATGTTGCATGCAGAGTGCCCATCAGCTTGTGTCACATGTAATACATTAATGTAATTACTAACCTTAATGTCTTCGTAATTGGAACCACTGTGATTCTTAATATGACTATGATGAGCTTGTATTGACTTGCTATAGACATTTACATAGACTGAAACATTGTGGTGATTCAACTGTGCTCTGAAATTCAAACACATCTACGGTCATACCACTCTGAACACACCCAATCTCCTCTGAAATTGAAACAACATATTTCCATTTTAAATACTTAACTTTAACCCATTGCTTATGTACTTAAAAAATGAAATCCTATTTTACTGAAAAGTTAGCTTTTTTTGGAATTCTCAACATTTGTATGCCATATGCTTTCAAAAATAAAATATTCAATATTTAATAAAATAATTCTAAACTGAAACTCATCCATTGCAGCTGGAGTTGTTTCTTTATTTAGAATGGTTTACTAAACTTTAGTTGAGGAGGAGATAATTCAGGAAGAAGCCAAGCTTGTCCCAGTAAGACTGCCTTTCTCATCCTGCCGAAGGTAATTTTTATAACACTCTATTAATGAAAAGATCTAAGCAAGATTAAGAGGCCTCTCCAGGTCCCTCCCACAGCCCAGCATGCACTAAAGTACTTTAAAGGAACTGTTTGCATTGGAATTCTCCCATGCATTAGCACTTAAATCTTTAAAATATCTTTGAAGCCCATCTGCTGCAGAGCTTCATTTTTAATGAAAATGAAAAGGGGCAGTTATAACTGTCTCTAATACAGTAGGTCTTTTTCTATAATTCTAATTTGTTGTACCTCAGAAGAGATCTTTGGAACAGAATAATTTTCACTCACAAGATAATGAATTCATTGTTAGCTACTCATAATAGTAAAATCATAGAAAATGGAAAAATATCAGCAATAAATAGGCCATTTTTCTATCACTTTAGAGTTGTATTCTACAAAATATATTAGTTTCTTACAAATTGATATAAAAATCTTTACATATTGTGTCCAACCATATTTTCACACTCAAATGTACACAGCACATTGTATTTTTGAAATCTTTATTTTTGAAATAAATAATACTTTGAAATTAATAATGCAAAACAAAGAAGAGAATAAAACGTTAATGAATAAATCTTAATGTGCATTTCCAGATATAAAGTTTTTTGGGATTTAGTCATGGTAGGATCCTGACAAAAATTTGTCTTCATAGTTCTGTTCTTTAAATTGAGATATTTTGGTTTTCAAAAAGAGAATGAGAATGGCTTCTCACTTTTGAGGCACTATATAATTTTTATTTTTTGAGACAAAGTCTCTCTCCATTGCTCAGGCTGGAGTGCTGTGGCATGATCTCGACTCACTGCAACTTCTACCTCCCTGGTTCAAACTATTCTCCTGCCTTAGCCTCCGGAGTAACTGGGATTACAGGTTCTGGCAACCACACCCAGCTAAATTTTGTATTTTTAGCAGAAACAGGGTTTTACCATGTTGTCTAGGCTGGTCTCAAACTCCTGACCTCAAGTGATCCTCCTGTCTCAGCCTCCAAAGTGCTGGGATTACAGGTATGAGCTACTGCTCCTGGCCAATTTTTATTTTCCTTTTTTTTTTTTTTTTTTTTTTGGAGTTTCACGCTTTTTGCTCTGGCTGGAGTGCAATGGCAAGATATCATTTCTTTAACCTCTGCCTCCCAGGTTAAACAATTCTGCCACAGCCTCCCGAGTAGCTGGGATTACAGTTATGCACAACCACACCCAGCTAATTTTGTATTATTTGTAGTGACAAGTTTTCTCCACGTTGATCAGGCTGGTCTCAACCTCCTGACCTCAGGTGATCCACCTGCCTCGGCCTCGCAAAGTACTGGGATTACAGGTGTGATCCACCACACTTGGCCCTTTTTATCTGTTTTTTTAGAGACAAGACTTGCTGTGTTGCACAGGCTGGACTCAAACTCCTGGGCTCAAGTAATGTTCCCATGAGGCAATATATTTAAGGCATAATGCTGGGCTTTGGAGCTAAATCATTAATTACTATTTTATGAGGCCTTGGCTAACTTACCATTTTCTTTGAGTCTTGGTTTCAACATAAGTAAAATGGGGATAAAAAGGGAGTATAGGCCGTAAGGTAGCTGAGAGCTTTAAACATGTTAATCACATTTAAGAATTTGGCATGTAAAGCCAGGAGCAGTGGCTTATTCCTGTAATCCCAGCACTTTGGGAGGCCGAGGTGGGCGGGTCACTTGAGGTCAGGAGTTCGAGATAAGCCTGGCCAATATGGTGAAACCTTGTCTCCGCAAAAAAGACAAAAAGTAGCCAGGCGTGGTGGCGCATGCCTGTAATCCCAGCTACTCAGGAGTCTGAGGCAGGAGAATCACTTGAACCTGGGAAGCAGAGGTTGCAGTGAGCCAAGCTTGCACCACTGTACTCCAGCCTGGGTGACAGAGAAAGATTTTGCCTCAAAAAACTAAAAAAAAATAAAAAACAAAGAATTTGTCACATAAATAATTTTCAATCCATGTTAGGTTACCTTATGATAATTTATTTTCTACAAATTTTTTTTGCAAGGCTGGTTGACCATAACAACTCTAGCATATTTACCTATACAGACAGTACCAAGAGTGGTACCACAGAATTTTCTCACGGGGCAAGTCCACATTTTTTAGAGAGTCACAAGTTTCTCTGACTTGAAGCCTCTGAAGGTATTCTAGCTTTTCCTAACGTTCATGAGCATCAGAAAATATGATATAGTAGTAAAAGCATAGGATTTTCTTTTTAAAACAAGATGATGTTATAATTTACTTCTTAGAAACTGTAAATGAGTAATTTCATCTATTAAAAACGGAAAAGACTACACATACTCTGAAACTTTACTGTGAGGAGCAAATAAAATATTATACAACCCAGTAGACATTAACAAATATTTCTTTATATAGATTTTTTTTTAAAGAAAATTGGTTCAAGAAGATCAATTTCCAGAAAAGATAAAGGAGCTTGTATTAGACAAACATTCAAACTGAGGAAAGTGAAGTAATCCAATAAAAATGCAGAAAGCATTGCTGCTAGGAAAAAATAAGGACTAGAGGAGCCAAGATCCAGAGGAGAAGAGAACTGACCAAGTCGAACTGAGTTTCTGTAGCTGCATTTTCCTCTGGGACATTGCCAGTTCAAAGTGCAGGTTAAAAACCTGATAATGTGGGCTTTGCATGGGTAAACAACCACTCTGGGAGGGGAATAAAACAACAGTAGATGGTGATCTTTCAGTGCTAATAATACAAAATGGAAATTTAAAGGTCAAAATGCCAGTGAGAATGGTGAGACAGAACACTGAGCTTGACACACAGGTGGCTTTTTAAAAAAGACATTTTTCAAAATCTAACACCAGAGACACAACAGGACAAGAAGCTAATCAGAAAACTGTTTCCCTTCTAAGAAGATTTAAATTAGAGTTTAAGAGCATCGAAGTGAGGAGCTCCAGTGAACACAAAAGATTCTCAGTTGAATACCCCAAACAACTATGACCTGGGAATGCATGCTACCCAGAGTTAGATGGGACTTTCTCAAAACCCAGCCACAATCCAGCTTTAACGCAGCTCAGTCTCTGATTGGTTTCAGGTGGTTAGTCCTAATCTGCCTAATAGTAGAAAGGGTAAAAACTCTCCAGAGAAAAATGATATTATCTGGATTCTCCATAGTTTTTATGTATAATATCTAAAATTTAATTTAAATAGTACCAGAAGAAAAGTTGTAAGATACAGAATCAGCATACACAATTTAGTAGATTCTCAGGTAACATCAAGAAACCAATTCTGTTTACAACAGCTACAAAAAAATTAAATACAAGCCTGCACAGTGGCTCAAGCCTGTAATCCCAGCACTTTGCAAGGCTGAGGTGGGTAGATCACAAAGTCAGGAGTTCAAGACCAGCCTGGCCAATATGGTGAAATCCTGTCTCTACCAGAAATACAAAAATTAGCTGGGCATGGTCGTAGGCACCTACAGTCCCAGCTACTCAGGAGGCTGAGGCAGGAGAACAGCTTGAACCCAGGAGGCGGAGATTGCAGTGAGCCAAGATCATACCACTGCACTCCAGCCTGGGTGACAGAGCGAGAGTCTGTCTCAAAAAAATAAAAAACAAAAATAATAAACACCTAGGAATAAATTTACCAAAGAGACTAAAGATCTTTACAATAAAAACTATAAAACACTTTAAAAATAAGTGAAAAGACATCCCATGTTTATGGATTGGAGGAATTAATATTGTCAAAAAGACTATACTACTCAAAGGGTTGTACAGATTCAGTGCTATCCCTACTGAAATACCAATATTTTCCACAGAAATAGAAAAACTAATAGTAAAATTTGTATGGAACTAAAATTTATATGGAACCAAAAAAGACCCAGAGAAGCCAAAACAATCATGAGCAAAAAGAGCAAAGCTGGAGACATCACACTGCTTGACTTCAAAATATGCTACAAAGCTTCAGTAAATAAAACAGCATGGTACTGGCATAAAAACAGACACATAGACAAATGGAGCAGAATAGAGAACCCAGAAACAAATACATGTATTTATAGTCAACTAATTTTCATCAAAGGAGCCAAGAACATACATTGAGCAAACAATAGTCTCCTCAGTAAATAGTGTTGGAAAAACTCAATATCTGTATGCAGATGAAACTAGACCACCATCTCTCACCAAAATCACACCCTCTCTCTTACACTCCTATCTCTCATACAAAAATAAACTCAAGATGAATTAAAGACTTGAATGTAAGATCCGAAACTATGAAAGTATTGGAAGAAAACATAGGGGAAATGCTTCAACACATTGGTGTGAAAATATTTATAGATAAAATCTCTAAAGCACAAAGACCAAAAGCATATACAGACAAATGAGATTCTGTCAAGCTAAAAATACAGACAAATGAGATTCTGTCAAGCTAAAAATCTTCTGCACAGCAAAGAAAACCACCAAAAGAGTGAAGAGACAATTTGCAGAATGGGAGAAAATACATGCAAACTCTTTATCTGATAAGGGATTATTTTCTAGAATATATAAGGAACTCTAACAAATCAAGTGCAAAAAACCCAAATAATCTGATTAACAAGTGGGCAAATGATCTAACTGACATTTCTCAAAATAAGATATTCAAATGGCCAAGCATGTGAAAAAAATGTGCAACATTATTAATTATCACAGACATGCAAATCATGACTACATTGAGGCATCATCTCACCCCTGTTAGAATGGCTATTATCAAAAAGACCAAAAATTAACAAGTGCTGGTGAGTATGTGAGGAAAAGGGAACTCATATACTGTTGATGAGAATGTAAACTAGTACATATAGAAAATAGTATGGAGGTTCCTCAAAAATCTAAAAATAGAACTACCATATGATCCAACAATCCCACAACTGAGTATATATCCAAAGGAAAGCAAATCAATATGTGAAAGAGATAAACACACTCCCATGTTTATTTCAGCACTATTTACAATAGCCAAGATACAAAATCAACCTCAGTCTTCATCAACAGATGAATAAGGAAAATGAAATATATATACATATATACACATACATACACACATACATACATATGTATACACATTTACATAATAAAATGCTATTCAGCCACAAGAATGAAATCCTATTATTTGTGGTAGCATGGATAAGCATAGAGAACATTATATTAAGTGAGATAAGTAAGGCACACAAAGAGAAATACTGCATGTTCTCAATCATAGGAAGAAGCTAAAAATATTGCTCTCATAGAAATAAAGAACAGACTCATGATTACTAGAGGATGGGAAAGGTAGGGGCAGAAGGGAGATAGAGAGAAATTGGTCAATGCATACAAAAGTAGGATAGGAAGAGTAGGCGCTAGTATGTAGCAACGTAAAGTGATTATAGTTAATAATAATTCATTGTATATTTTCAAATAACTAGAAGGAAGGAGTTTGTTTACAATACAAAGGAAAGATAAATGTTTGAGGAGATGGATATTCTAATAACCTTGATTTGAGCATTACACATTGTACACACATATTGAAATATCATACTCTACCCCATAAATATGTACATTTATGTTTCACTTTAAAATAATTTAAGAAATACCAAAAAAGCCAAGAGACAAGACTAGAGAAATATGGGGTGTGTGTGTGTGTGTGTGTGTGTGTGAAAATAGGAAAAGAATATAAATTTAATGATGGAACATCTAGAAAAAAATAAATTGGGATTTCTAGAGCTAAAAAATATAAAATATTACATTAAGAACTGAAAAAAGGCCAGGCGTAGTGGCTCACGCCTGTAATCCCAGCACTTTGGGAGGCCGAAGTGTGTGGATCACGAGGTCAAGAGATTGAGACCATCCTGGCCAACATGGTGAAACCCCGTCTCTACTAAAAATACAAAAAAATTAGCTGGGCGTGGTGGCACGCAAGTGTAGTCCCAGCTACTCGGGGGGCTGAGGCAGGAGAATTGCTTGAACCCAGGAGGCAGAGGTTGCAGTGAGCCGAGGTTGCGCCACTGTACTCCAGCCTGGCGCCTGGTGACGGAGTGAGACTCTGTCCCGGAAAAAAAAAAAAAAAAAGAACTGAAGAAAAATGATTTAACACCACATTAGGCATAGCAATAGAACAAAAAGATCAATTAACTATAAGACAGTTCAATAGGGAATATCAAAATTGAAGTCAAGAGGAGAAAAATAAATTTTAAAAGAGAAAATTTTAAAATAGCAAGAGCCTAGGTGATAAGTAAGGCATTCTCAAAATGTCTGCCATGTGAACATTTGGAATCCATTTTTGAATGTGACTGAAATAACATTTGAAGCAATAATGCCATGAGTGTCAAATAATGGGCATTATTGCTTCAAATAATGTCTATGAGTGTCAGAAACTAAGAATGGCATTACAGTAGAGATCATAGAAGCTCTATAAACCTCAACAGTATAAATACAAAGAAAATAACATCTAGACATATAATGACACAACATCTTAAAACTTTAAAAAAGGAGAAAATTAAAGACAGCAAAAGGAAGAAAAAAATCGTACATTACCTTCAAAGAAGCAACAATATAATTAAAAGGTGACTTATCAACAATAACACAGGAGCCAGAAAATAATGCAATGAGTTCTGTACATATTGAAAGAAAATAACTGCCAACTAAAATTTCCATACCCAACAAAAATACTCTTCAGAATAAAGGCAAAGTAAGGACTTTGATATAAGTAAAAACTGAGAAAACAGGCCACCAACTTAACTGCACTAAAAATAAATAAATAAAGGTCATTTTTAGGTAGAAATAAAATAACCTTAGATGAAAACATTGAAATACAGGGCGAAATAAAAAGTAATGACTAAATTTGTGAGAGTATGCAAAATTTCACCTTGATTTTGATTTTGCCTGATATAAATAATTCTTTCTGTGCTTTATTTGGTATTGTTTGTCTGATAAATACTTTTCCATATCTTTCATTACATTTCAATACAATCATATGCTACTTACAAGAGATAGACCTAAACATTACAATAATGTTTAGGTCTATCTCTTGTAAGTAGCATATGATTGGATTTGAACTTTGTTTGTGTTTGCTATTGATTATACCTCCTTATCTACCACTTAAGATCCAGGATTCTCTGTCATTTCAAATAGTTTTTTTACTCTTTTTATTTATATTAATGATATATTTAATTAGGGTTTATTTATTCTATTTTTAATTATTTAATCATTTATTTTTATTCCAGGAATTTGAGATATGTGTGCGTGCATGTGTGTATTTGTGAGGATATTATACGCACAAAATTTCTTCTGATGATCATCTTTAAATATTTAACACATTTATTTAAACACGTCTTATCACCATTTAGAGCTTATTATTTCACTAGGTACATACATCTTGGAAACAGCTTCCAAGTTTCTCTTTCTGTTGTCACAACACCTCCATATCGATAATATCTGGTATTTCTGTTTCATATCATTTCAGTTGTTTCATACTGCTTGCCAACAAGTGTATGGACTTAACTATAAGTGTCACAGGACCCTTTGTGTACCGACAATTATCTTTGTCTTCTTTTTCTGATTTATTGTTTTTCATTTTCCTAGGAAACATTTTGTACATTTGTTTTAGTGATTCCTACTTGCACATTCTCTTTCTGTGTTGGGAAACCTATTTAAGTATGTCTGAGGATGCTAGCCCTGCTTATAGGATGATGTTTACAGTGATATAAAGGAAAGGCATAAGTGCTACTGGTTTGGATGCAATAGTCTTGAAGTTGTAGAAATCTCCTGCCCTTTTAAAATGCTGTTAGCTACTGGGTGCACGCCTTTTCATTTCTAGCTTAAATGCTTCATATGCAAATGCATCCTCTTAGTGAAATACTTTTGCTGCCTACTGTTGCACACAAGCTATGACATGGGGAGGGCAGACTGGTACCAATTCTCTGGGGGTAGTCCCCCTAAAATCACCATCCTCTTCTCCTATCTGAAGTTTCATTTCATAGATGCATGTGCCTTTATCTATGCATTTATTCCAATTTGCTTTTTGTCTTCATTGGTTACTAAAATCTACTTCTTATTGTTGTACAGGTTCCTATGAAGCTACATTTAAAAAATTCATATTTTATGTCATTTCTAATGTCTTAGAGTTTAAGTAGTCAGCCATTTGAAATAATCTCTTAATTTTCATGTGCTTTTCACTGGTAAAGATAAATAATATATAGTATTTTGAAGAAATAATAATGTAGCAAATGACCATGCCAGATGAATGCTATTCATTCCAATTTGATGTATTCCAATAATACTTTTAGACCTGGATGTTATGGACTGAATTGTGTCCCTTCCCATATCCGTATATTGAATCCCCAACCCCTAGTGTGACTATATTTGGAGATAAGCTCTTTAGGAGGTGATTAAGATCCTAAGAATGGGATCCTAGTCTAATAGAATAGCTCTCCTTTTAGAAAGAGGAAGAGACACCAAATCTCCCTCTCTCTCTCTCTTCCCGTACACACAGAAGAAAGGCCATATAGCAAAAAGGTAGGCAGCTGCAAGCCAGGAAGAAAGACCTCAGCAGACACCAATCCTGATAGTACCTTGACCTTGGCCTTCCAGCCTACAGAACTGTAAGAAAATAAATCTCTTTGTTTAAGCCACCCAGTCTGTGGTATTCTCTCACTGTAGCCTGAGTAGACTATATTATAATATACTGGCAAAGGGTTCAAGATGGGTGCTAGTATTTACCTGGCTCTAGAATTGAAATAATATGTAGGTATTTTAAAAGCATAAAAGAGAAAATTAATTACATTAATATTGGAATAACAAGGTATTATATGTCATAAAAATTTGTATCTAGCAGGTCACAAAATTACATTCACATTTTTTTACCTGATGCAAAAATAAAATGGTGCCATGGGTCCTATTTTGGTCTCATTAGTTTCTTTCTTTTATGACTTCACTTAATACTTAGTCTCTCCATTAGGAAATTGTACATATAAAAAGTGTATATATATATATATATATATACACACACACACATATAAATAAATATATATATATTTAGAACAATGCATTATATATATATATAATGCCAAAGGATAAAAAAGACATATATATATATATATAAATGTCATATACATACATACATCTATATATATATATATATATATATGTCTTTTTTCAGCTAATCAGCAGAGCATATCAGATTTCTAGGTATTTCTCTATTGCTTAATAAATGTTGATTAAATCAAATGTATTCAACAATATAAAGTAAGTAAAATTATACCTAACGGTATTGTCACACAAACAGATCAATTGTTTCCTTTTAAGTTTGGTCAGCATGCTTGCTTTATTACAATTATTTTTAGTGGTCAGTCATGAAACATCACTAATTTTTTTCTTTCTATTGTTCTTATGTTTTCTTTGATTATTCCAGTTGTTACACTTCTTAACTCTCTGACTGAGACCTCTGTGAATTTCCCACATCCTCCTCTCACTTCACACACCTCTTCTGAAAGCCATTTCACTGTGGGCCTCAAGAGGAGCCCCTATCCATAAGCTAACACCCCATATTCGTAGAGTTTCATGTTGAATCTTTACAAAGTTCTAGAAGCTACATCACTCAGCCTGAGGAGCAAGGAAACAAGGAAAAATTGAGCCAACTGCTCTTGAGCTAAAGCAAAATAAACTAAACCTTTCCAGATACGCATTAATATATTATAGATTTAATTCCTTAATACTGAACCACAATTCTTGACATGTACAAGTTTTGTCTTAGGGAAAAAATTCAAATGCCAATATAGTTAAGATTAGAATCTTTCACTTGGCAGGATGAGCCTAAATATTATCTCTACGTTTTTTTTTTTTAAATCTCCATAAAAGCTTCAGCTATTAAAATATGCCCAACTAAGGGCTGGTAGAGTAAGGCAGATAGATGGGAAATTTGAGTGGTAATAATAGTAGAAAGACGTTCCAGTGGTGCAACAAATGAGATAAGCAGATGGTTAAAGGCCAGGGGAATAATATAGAAGGAAAAAAAATGCACTTTATGCACCGCATTTGTTTAGTATGTAATAGTAGTTTTCCAGTAAAGTAAGGATGAAGGTCTCTATCTCTGAAGCCAAAAAGGCCTGGGTTAAAAATCTCTGCTACACAATTTGATGTCATTATCCTTGAAAACTTTTGTTTTTTCCTTGTAAAATGAGAGTAGTCATAAAATCTGATTTGGGGAGTTGTTTTGAGGATTAAACATGATAATGCAGTTTAATGTTAGTTCTTATTAGTTATTATCATAACAATCTCAGTAAGGCAGAAAAGATAAAATATGAACAGATAAGCTCAGAGATTAGCAGATTGGTATAGTTTATTCTAATTGGGTCTAAAGACAATAGAATTAGAAAGCAAGCTCATAGAATAGAAACCCAAATCATACTTCAGACCTCCAAAGGGTATCATTACCATCAGACTCTCTGTGAAGTGGACTTTCTGGATTAACTCAGATTCCTCAGTGAGGAATTTGCATAGTTGTACTCAGTGGTAGCCCTGGTACAAAATGCTGATGTCAACATAAGTTATTAATCTATGTTGTAAAAACAAAGGTACATAGACATTTTTTTATTTATCCATTTGCATGTTTACTATGAACTATGACTAAACATTCCTTATCATCCCCAAATATTTTGGAAATACCGTATCTTAAAATGAGAAATCTGATCCCTGGAGATTCATCATGTGTTAAGAACAACATGAAATGACCCAAAAGGAAAAAAACCTTATAAGTGAGAGAGAGGACCATATCTGATTGGCATCTGTGAGTGCCTGTGGAAGCTGCAAAACTTAAAATAGGATGAACATAGGTTAAAAAGTTGGCCCTTAGATTTAACACTGTTAAACACTAGTGTCTTACTTGGTGCATTCAGGCTTTAACTTCCTGCAGCTATAAATTGTCTTCTTTAGAACAATGCTGGCTGACCAGCCTGGGCAACGTGGTGAAAACCTGTCTCTACAAAAAGTTAGTGGGGCCTGGTAGTGTGCGCTTGTAGTCCCAGCTACTTGGGTGGCTAAGTTGGGTGGATCACCTGAGCCCAAAAGGCAGAGGTTGCAGTGAGCAGAAATCACACCGTTTTACTCCAGCCTGGGTGACAGAGGGAGACCCTGTCTCAAAAACAAAAAAACTAAAACAACAAAAAAACCCTGCAATGCTGGCTGTTCACACATCTTCAACATCTGAACTTAACAAACCTAAAAATCCCTCCTGTGGCAACCCTGGACTTGCATAATGATCAGATGATAGGCACACAATTGACTGGAAGTTTAGTTGTTCCATTTAACTTCCATATGGAAGGGGAAGCTTGCTACCTAAGGTGGCTCCAGTGTATCTATTGCTTTTAATATAAGTGAAGGGAAACAGTGTCTCTTAGGCAACCATGATGAATGTTTGCCATAAGCTACTTTAAAGCTCAATATGTAATTTATTCCTGGCTGGAATTTTCTCCCAAGTAGGTTATGCTATATATTACACAGACATACGTACAAGGGGAGAAAAAGAGAAAAAAAAAAGTCAAGAATTATAATTACATTCACATGTTGGCTAATTGAGCCCTTCGGGGCCTTCTTTCTAATTATAAGAGGGCATACAAAGAAGAAACATCACTAAAAGCAAGTACGTATAGAATGAATATGAGTTTAAATGGGTTATGCTGGCTATAGAAAAGCTGTAAAACTTGATAGGAAAGGAATGCTATTACTTTCCAAACATCTACACATTAAAAAAAAAATTATCAGGCCCACATCAGTGTCATTGACAGAATAAAAGATGAGAAAAAAAAAATTTAGCTTTAAAGAGATACATTGAAGAAAAAGAAGGCTTCTACTATACATACTAGATGTATGTTTTATTTTATATCTGTTTTAGAAATGCAAAAAAAAATTAAATTTGTGGTATATATGAAATAAAAAAAAACTTTGCGGCAAATTTAATACTCTATGTATAAGACTTGTAACACGTCTGAAAATTACATAGATACATAAATATAAGCTTGAAAATTTTTAGAGAATTGCTTCATTTGTAATGTGTAAACTTTGATGATATTATTTCATAAAAAATGTAAAAGTAGCTTTTGATCCCTGACATTGGAAAACTATACGTTGCTGCTCCGATAATTCTCAAAGTAAATTTTACAGTTGTTTTCCTTCAATTTCTCCTGAGGATGTAAGATGGCAGAGAGGGTGGAGAAAGAGTGTACCCATGTTAGAGTAAATCATGAATCTTTTTACAGGGTTGTAATTCATTTTATTTCACATCAAGTGGTACCCTTTTGACATGTCTATAAAAGTCTGAATGTTTATAGTAGATGTGTATATAATATTACATTACACCTCATAACTGAGATAAACTGGCAGGAACCCTAAAGCTCAATAGGAACAAGATTGCCTTTATCTCTTAAAACTGTCATTTTAATTTTCCACACTAGACAATGCTATAGATGCCGGATGACTTAAGTTCCTGGTGGCTGTTAGACCACAATCTTGTAATGTTTTGAATTTAGTACCTAATCAAATTGCTTTGCTTTTAGTATTCTTATCTTGATTTATGTGAATTGGTATATGGTGCCCTCCTTAGTATACCCGAAGGAACAGTGTATTTTATAGTGTTCTAAATACAAATCCTGCTCCCAGATTTATGCCATGGACAATGTGACCACACCACTAAAAAAGAATTGAAAATGAAACTTAGAAAAATTGAAATGACAAATGTTGAGTCAAACAACCTGCAGCAGCTGGCCCTGATGCTCTGTGGGATGCTGTGACTGAGCTGGCGTACTTGGGCAGGGCACCGACCACAGCCTGCAATTTCAGAGCTCCCTTCTGTGGAATTGGAATTAAATGCCCAGTTAATACAAAGGAAAATTTCCCTGGTGCAAAATCTAATCAAATGTAATATGTCTATCTTATAACTACCATTGCTATGACTATTATAATTCAAGTTCCTAATTATGAGTTCAGTTCATAAAAAAGAAAATTGGCTTTCATTTGAGCAGCATTTTCTATCAGAAATGGGAAACACACATTTAAGCACACAGGTTTTCAATTCATTATTCTCTTTATTTCAATACCCATTATGGGCCCAATTCAACCCTCACATACTGATATTCAACTCCCGATGCATTCAGGTTATATACAAATCTTGGGCTCAGTGTAAGTAGGAAAAGTAAGGAAATTATTCCTGTGGAGGAGAGGAAATAAACTATTCGTACGGTAGGCCTGAAAAAGTTTCTCTGAAGCAAGACTAAATATACAGGATTAAATAATCTCAACTAGATATGGATTAGTAAATATCAAATGTTTGGTTTCTATTTCTTTCCATTCAATGTTCCACTGTAGTTTTCTCTACACATGCAACTCCTCTATCCTTACTGAGCTCAGAGTTAGCTGAATATGAGACAGTTTGACTTGGGACCATAGACTATACAAATAGATCCACCATTTAAGGCTGCAAAATTCAGAGAATTATTATTTTTGACAAATTTAAAATAACCAATATAGCAATTGGTCAAATCCAAAAAATTTCACTTGTAAATAGTTTTTTTGTGTGTGTTTTTGTTCTTTTTAATTACAAACACATTTCTACAAATAAGTAAAGACAAAAATGTTATTGGTCCTGAGGCCAGGCCACAGAAGCTGATTGATCATTTAATAGATGAAGTATTTCAGAGCAGGCCTGAACTCTAAATATACTCCTTCTTGTCTGCACATGAACCACGAGTCCCAAGTCCCAAGTATCTACCAACTCAGATTCTCTGTGACCCAAACCAGAGCACTGATTTTGACTGAAAGTTGAGTGGAATTATGCACTGGTTGAAGAAGAATATAATTGTGGAATAAGTATACTTCAGAAATTATAAAATATTTAAGCTATTAAATATACATTTATTAAAGATAAAATTTACTTTGATCGTAGAAACTGAGATAGAAATTAATGAATTCTCTTAAGCAATTGAAATACTTGGATAACAGTCATTGTAACTACTAATCACTTGTTCTGAGGTCTCATGAGATTGGCAACTCTACAACCCACTTTCTCCTGCAAGTATCTCTAGCACACTCCTAGCATGTAATCAGTAGAGCCAGGATTCAAAACCATGTCTGTGAGGAGTGGAAATCTACCAGCCTTGACTGTCAGGAATATATCAAGGCAATAGTATAAAATTTGGATAAATTTGAAACCACTACCTAAAATAAATTACAATTGTTATACATAATTCTTAATGAACTGAACATTTAAACAATATAAATTGGGGTTTTCAGTTTATAAGATTATTTGTGATACTGATTTTTTAATACATTTTTATGTAGGTATTTTATTTAATTCATTTGTCCCTAGCATGGTTCTTAGAATCATACAATGGTTTCAATCTGCAGTTCTATCTACTATGTAATGTACAATTGAACTTCTTTTAAATCTAAATTTCCTACACTTAAAATACATAAAATATTTGTACTACTCAACTCGTTAAAAACATTTAATGATGTAAACCATGTCAAACTGATAAATTATAAACAATATGTTACACATTATAATAACAACAAACAATTATTGATCCCTTACCAAATGCTGGTTGCTCTACTTAGTAACTTACATGCATTATTTTATTTAGCATTCACAATTATCTCATTATTATTTCAATTTGAGAAAAATCCAGTGAAGTGGATATTAACATTATTCTCATTTTAACGACAGACAAAACAGGGTTTGCACAGACAATATTTTCTGAAAGTTACACAGTTGGTAAGTGGCAATGGAATGCTTAACACCATACTTTGAAATTTTAGGTTATGAAATTTCGCCCATTATTACTACACTGCTTATATTATTCTAAGGTGTGGTACTAGTTAAACTTTTATTTGATATTCACAAAGCTTTGAAAAAGTTCAAAGAATAGTCAATTAAACACACACATGCTTTTCACTTTGCCGGTTTATCCTCTGCAATAAGGAGCACATTAGAATGAAAAACTACTATGTATTATATTAAAACTAATCAAATTTAATAACAGACTCAGATTATGTGGAAAGACATCACTTAACACTACTGAGAGGGCATCCTGATTAGATTATTTTGTTTTTAAGGAATCCCAATCAGCTACAAGTATTTAGAATATAACTTTCTAATTAAAAAAATAAAAAATAAAATGGAAGAATTTTGAAAATGTTGAAATAGAATGAATAATAAATACAAAAATAGAACACAACTTTCTGAATTACTCATGTTTTTAATCTGTGAAGTGTTATCATATCCCTTTAAGCCATACTACATAGATCCATGCCATAAAAATTTTCCTTATTGTCTTTGCAGAGAATGTCTACTGAAACACTAGTATGTCTAAAAGGCAGAATCACAGTTAGTGAACTTTTAATATTTTTACTTAATCCACACAACATCTGCAAAAAAACAAGCTCAAAACATTCTGGTGTCCAATAATAATGTTATTCTTAATGACCATGAGGAATTCTACCTGAAGAGGTTCCAAGAATATCATCACAGTAGAAATAAATGGAGTTTTAAGGAAGCAACAAATACAAGTGTACCTTGGTTTAAGAAAATAAGAACACAAAAGTGATGGAAAAGAGAACATTTCACATGTTGTAAAGGGGATCGTGACTTACCGTTATATTAACAAATAGTAGCATTGTAGCCCCATAACTTAAGTAGGAGAATATTTTGCTTCACTGGCTAATACATGATGAATCTGTAATACGTGTGGAGAATGTATCATGATCTATAAATGCATGTACTTCAATGATTGTGGGAAAAGATGTAGGAAAACTTAGAGCTGAAAGTATCTCAAGGTGTTAAAAAAAACTGAAAACATATAGAGTTTATAATTATTAGGAAAGGAGACATCATTTGGTCTCTACTTTTAAAGTCTTTAGATTTGTGATCCAAGGTAAACTCTAAAAATAGTGGTATGAGTGGTAACTCAGTAATCAATATACGTAGGTTTCCTTGAACAGATTTTTCATAGAAATATGGATATTAAAGGATCAACTGATGAGGACTCAGAAAAATGTGAGGAACATTTTAGAGAAATTCCATATCATCTTAATGAAAGTTTAAGTTTCCAAAATAGATTTTTAGTCGAAATCTGGACTTTAAAAGCCCAATGAGAGCTCAGAAAGTAAGAAACATGTATTAGAAAATGAGAGAGGTAATTTTCTACATTTTATGTAATGAGTATTTATTAGCAAAATTGAGTCCTGAAAAGAATAACTTAATCAATATACTTGAATATTTAGCTGAGATTATTTCCAAACAAAATATTTGTGGTGTGGCCTTGTTTATTCTTACTATTAATACTTCAATGTGAGAGGTGAGCAAACTTTGAAAGATAAACTGTTGAGCAAAATGAGTCTATTAAATTTGTATTTGGGTAATTGTGAACCTATCCATATAATGAAAGAGGCTAAAATTCAGGTACGTTTGCCCAAAGTATGACATAGAGAAAGGCCTGAGGATGCAGCTGTACATTTATTTGCTGAAATCTCAAAAATAGTATTACATCACTTTAATAATGTCTTGCAGATCTTCTCAGTCAAACAATGAGTCATATAGAAAGTAAAAGATTGTTGTCCCTCACCCATCTAATCCAAACCAAAAATAGAGAAAAGAGGTTTGTAATTCATCCTATGCATGTCCTACCACTTTATATTAAAAGTGTTGAGGTCTGTTAACTTGTCTATTTAATTTTGCTGGTCCAAAGACAGAGAGGAAACTTTCTCCAGGAAGCATGCTAATCAAATTTAGATGAGATTTTAGAGTTTTGACCTGATAAGATTTAGAATAAATTTTTGGAATCTGTACTGATGTAATGGATGAGACTTTTGAGGACATGAGATTAGGGTAAATACATTTTGTATTTTGAAAAAATATGAATCATTTGCAGGCCAGGTGATGGAATTCTAAAGATGCTGCTTCTGCCAAATTTATGTCCCAGGGTTATTCAACCAAACATTAATCTAGGTACAGCTGTGACAGGATTTTGCATATGTCTTTAAAGTCCTAAGTCAGTTGACCTTAAAATGTGGAGATTATCTGGGTGGGCTTAGCCCAGTGAGGCATCAGGTGAGTCTTTTATAAGTAGGGAGTTTTCATTAAATGTTAGCAGAAGTCACATATTCAAATGGTGAGGAAGATTTGCTATAAGGTGGAATCCATTGTTGAGATTGAAAGGTTACCTCCATGCATGATGTTGACAAGAAGAACCTGCGAGCAGACTATTCTGGAAGACACATGACAGCCAACAAGAAAACCACGACCTCAGCCCTACAATCAGAAGGAACTGGATTCTGACAACAGCTGGAATAAGCAGGTCAATGGATTCTTCTTCAGAGTCTCTAAAAAAAGCTTAGCTTGGCCTATACCTTGACTTTACCCTATGAGAACCTAAGCAGAAAATGTAGCCAAGTCTGGACTTCCGTATAGAAGTCCTGGAATTATAAACCTGGAAGCCAATAAAACAAAGCAAAAAAAAAATTAAAACAGAAAACATTTTATCCAAATAATTTAATCAAAAATCTCATCAATCTGAAGTACAAGCTCAAAGAAGAAGAAGAAAGAAGAAGAAGGAGGAGGAGGAGAAGGAAGAGGAGGAGGAGGAGGAGAAGCAGGAGGAAGAGGAGGAAGAGGAGAGGAATCACTTGTAGCTAGTCAATGTAGGGGAAAGTGAAGAACAAAATCTTATACTTGACTAGATGGGTCACCTTAATTTGCATGTATCTGTATTTATATTTCTCTATAACAAAATATAATAAAGTAATGTAATATAACCAAGTACTGTATTTCACTAAAATTTAAAAGAAAACAAATCATGTGTAAAAGTACCAATTAACCTCAATTTCAAGTAGATTTATGTTTAAAATTTAGGAAACTCCGATTATTGCCTGCAAAAATTCAAATTTTAGGGTAAGAACAAAGTATTTTGTCACCTTCAAAATGGATCCTCTTGCAATAATTTCTAAAATTAAATATAAAAATTGATTATTTTCTTTGAATTCTATGCAGAGAATGTGTTTATGTAACCAATCGTTTTTAACCAGAATATATTTAACAGGAGCAAGCACAGCAGATTAGTACACTGTATCTTAATCCCAATTTTTAGGTGTGTCTGTAAGTTTTGTTCTTTTTCCTATTAAAGTATTTTGAAGTGAATCATTGATTTTACTCAAAGATAAATTTTATAACTATTTTATAATTCAATTGAATCAAGTATTTCAGAACCTTATAAAAATAAAGGTCTTAAAATGCATTGTAAAGTGTAGCACTGTCGACTGTTACATAAATCTTTTATTTTATTATCAAGACTGTCTTAATTGAATATTTCCTTATGTATCTTTTTTCTAAACCCCATTTCATTAGTATGAGAGTTTAAAACACTATTCATTAATGAGAAAATTTTGATAATGCATATCTTTATTCTCTTGTAGTACTTTATTACCATGGTAATATTAATTTAGATACTACCCAAAACTTACAACAGTTCAACATTAAGAATTGAATGTCTCTTCATCACTTCTAATTATACACTAGGTCTTTTAATTTCAGATATAAACCATAAACTTCATTTTCTTCAAAAGCTTATAGACAAATAAAAATAGTTTTATTAGATTAAAAATATGTAGAAATACAAATAAAAAAATGTGCTTTATCTCTCATATAACCTCTAAAAACATACATATATTAGTGTCAGTTACATATATAAATACAAATGTTTCTTCTCCTATATGTAAAAATGTTTCACTAGCTAGTCATTTGTTTCTGCTAAGGCTGAATTTTTTAGTACAGGGTAATGTTAGGATCATGGACTTAAGGGCCAAACCAAATCAATTTGACACCCAGTATGCCACTTCCTGGCAGTGTGTCCTTTAGAAACACATTCATTCTCTACTACATTTAATTATTCATATATAAGATGGAGAAAATACTAGCCCTGCCTATTATCATAGTTTTGAGAGTCACATGAGTTAATATTTGTAAAGTAAGAATGGTGCTTATCATAAGAGAAGGTTGTGGTGGATATTTTTTAAAACTTATTTAACAACTATGTATTGATAGATGACTATGTGCTAGACACTCTTCGTTGTGCAGAAAGACTTTCTTAGCTCCTAAGGCTGACTTGGAGGGCATTATTTGTGAAGACCCAGTCACTTTGCTAAGAACTGAGTTTATCAAGATAAATGTTACCTAATCTCAAGAGACTTACAGTCAAGGGAGTAAAATGATGATTGTAGCACATTGTGACAAGTATTTTGATAGAAATATGCACTGGGCCCCCTTAGAAGCATAAAAGATAAATACAACACAGAGCAGTTTAGGTCAGGTAGGTCAAAATGTGACCATCTATGAAGAGATAATATGTGTACTGATTAATGTAGGCTAAATGGATATTTCTTGAAAAATGAGCAACCTTGAAGCAGATAAGTCAAAAGCAATTTCCCATAAGAAATAATGAGAAGAGATTGCATTGCTTCATTTCTAGGACACCAGCTACAGTTATAGGTTAATTGCTGATTCTGCTGCTGATTAAAGGAGCAGCAGAGGTCTCCTCTACCATCCCCATAGGGCAAAAATTTCAAATGCTACAAGGCCCTTTTAGGAAAGGCTGGTCAATAAAACAACATCTACTCTTCCCTGTGTAATGTCACATAGCAAAGGCTTTCTATGACTTTATATTAAGTCTGGATATCCTATTGACCTGGATTACTAAACAGCTGCTCTCCTGATATAATTCAAGGCCAATCTGAATGGTTAAATAAAAAAGAAGAAAAGAAAAAGAAATTTGCAATGATGAAAGTTGTAACACAGCTTCTAAAAAAAAATCAATGTAGGTGAAAACGTGAAACAGCAATGACTAGTTGTTTACCAAAGACTAGCTTAAGATGGCCACCGTGCTCGTCAACAGTGGTGTATATGTGTTGAAGAGTCTAGACAGAATGTGTGCATGTATTTCAACTAACAGATGCCATTTAGATCCTAATACAAAAATCCAGTGTAGTTAGTTGCCTTCTTTTTACTTTGGTCTACAATTCTAGCAGCATGAAAGCAATGAGCACCTTAGAGAAGCCAGGAGAACAAATGAGAAGTAAAGAGGGAAGGAAAGAAGAGAGCTAAAGAGGGAGGAAAGAAGGTAGGGAGACAGAAAGGGAGGGAGAGAGGGAGGGAGAGAGGAAAAAAGGGAGGGAGACAGAGAGGGAGGGAGAGAAGGAGGGAGGGAGAGAGGGAGACGGGGAGGGAGAGAGGGACAGAAAGCCTAAAGTAAAAACTGACATAAAAATATTGACTATCAGCAATTTTAGACATATTTCAAGAAAAAAATAATAGAATATATCTGGCACATTACTATCTTTAATAAAACAATATATCTTGACATTCACTTTATTTGCTTTCAAAATATTATTTCATTTTAAAGAAAAAAACTGGATCTTAATAACAAATTCATGCAAATAGATGAGTATACAAATATTCTCAACTGAAACATTTTAGATAATGACTGTGGGCGCAAGCGTGTATTTAATTGTATGATTTTGTGGGATCTCTAAATTGAAGAAGTTTCATTCTTTTATAAGGCAAGAAATGTGGTTCTCAGAGTAAGGAGGTTTGAGAAACCATATATATGTCCAAAGACTGAGTGTAGTCTGAATTTAGGTTCTGTTAAATTAGTATTTAAATTGATTTATCATCATGAAATTGATGTCAGTCTTCTTCTGAAATGTCCTTAAGAAAACTCACCTAGAAATAAGAAGAATGTTTTTCTTTAGACAACTAATTCTTGTAAACTGCTTACTGCTCTCAGATGGCATGACCAAAGTATAGCAGGGGCAATGAAAACCAGAAAAAAAACACCTACCTTTTGAAAACCAATACCATGTCAGTTCTGTTACCAAACCCTGTCAAAGTTAACTTTCTGTTTATAGCTAGCTGTTGAAGATGTGCAACCTTAACCACTGTTACAATATCTACCATCATATTTGTAACTGATAATGCCATCAGCAGTGTCTAAAGTATCAGTGGCTTCTGGCCCACCAATGCTGAATAGATTTTTCAGTGTATCCATTTCCAGTGTGTAGTTTTAGCACACTTGATCTAATTGATCTCAAGAATGATCCTATGGAAGAGGTAGAGGGAACAGATTTTGCTATTAACCCTAGATAAATATCCTTTCTTCTAAAATTATAAAGTAAAAATATATTCTGACTGTATGTTATATATTCAGAAAACTATTTATTGAGCAATTTGTTGAATAGACAAGTCTTCAGGGGTAGAGTCTCTACCCTCATGGAGCTTATATTCAGAGGGTCTCCAATAAATAGAAAGGCTGAAATAATATTTGTGGCAACACCAAGACAGGTATATCTTGGCATAAGCACAAACTTTATTTGATTAATCTATGTTTTTATAGGAGAGTTTTAATGTTACAGCTTGGGAATATCTCAACCCCAAGTAAATGTGAAATACTGAATGACAGATTTTTGTACTTGGCTGTCACAGAAGGTGCTCTGTTGATTGGATCTTCATAAATACTTAGTGAATTAAATAATTTATGAACAGTAAGCATTTTAAAGCCTTGAACATACTGAATGCTTTTTCTTGTCTTTTGTTTTTTCTTTTTTTTTGAGACAGAGTCTCTCTGTCACCCAGGCTGGAGTACAGTTGCATGATCTCGGCTCTCTGCAACCTATGCCTCCTGGGTTCAAGCAATTCTGGTGCCTCAGCTACCCAAGTAGCTGGGATTACGGGTGCATGCACTACGCCTGGCTGATTTTTGTTTTTTGGTTTTGTTTTGTTGAGATAGAGTCTCACTCTGTCACCTAGGCCTGGCTAAGATTAGTCACAAAGGGGTTTGGCCAGTCTGGTCTCAAACTCCTGACCTAAGGTGAGACACCTGCCTCAGCCTCCCAAAGTTCTGGGATTATAGGCATAAGCCACCATGCCCGGCAATACTGAATGTTATAATTTCCATTATAAATATGTTAATTATTTTATACAGAGCCTATTTTTTAAATTCATTGAACAAATATCTATTGAGTGTTCGCAGTTTGTCAGACACAAGAGAACTACACATATTGTACTTAAAAAAAAAGAAAAACAGAGGCATTGTCTGCTCCTGCACAGAGCCTATGTTTTAGTGGGGGAATTAGAGATTGAAGGAATAACTGCACAGATATTAAGTTAATTACAATTTTATAAGTGCTAAAAAAAAGCACACAATTTTTTAGGTCATCTTTATGAAACTAGGCCCTGACTCCATCTGGGAAGGCTTTCCTAAGGAAATTGTGATTGGATACAAAAGTGTAAAAGGATATGAGTTAGGAAGGTTAAAGTGAAGTAAAATGTCCAGGTGAAAGGTCAATCCTATGTGAAAACATCTGCACAATAACAAAGGATGTTTCCTTCATTGTAGCATGCAATTTTCACTGGAGGTAGAGTTTATGGGGCAGAGATTGTTTCTTATCCTCTTCTTTCTTCCACAACTGGCTGTGTCACTAGTTCTTATCCAAAAATTTCAAATGAAAGTGATACATCATCTCTGCATTGAGGTGCCTTCTCTCCTTTGATTTAGCCGCAAGATGGAAGAAGTCTGGATACCTCAAATACCACATGAAGGAAAGTCACTAGGTTGTAACCAACACCCTGATCAACTTGTCAGATATTAAATAGAAAATATCTATTTTTTGAAGCCACCAAAATGTGGGTTCATTTTTGTGGTGGTAGGATGGTTAATATTAACCAAAACAGCATAAGTTGTAAAGTGACCAATGGTTTTGGAGTTCCTGAAAGATGTGGTGTCATTAGAGCACTGAAAGTAAAGGGAAAGTAATTTGGACTGCAGGAAAATTGTCCAACAAAAGGCACTCAGGGCACAAAATGCAATTCTCTGCTTTCCTCCTTTATCCTCTTAATGCTATTTTAGTTGGATACCACAAAAATAACCCAATTTGTACGATCAAAAAGTCTTAGGACAGGCATGGCGGTTCATGTTTTTTATCCCAGCACTTTGGGAGGCCAAGGCTAGAGGGTTGCTTGAGGCCAGGAGTTCAAGATCAGCGTGAGTGACAGAGTGAGAAAACCTTTTTTTAAAATTAGCTGGGTATGGTGGCATGTGCCTATAGTCTTAGCTATTTGGGAGGCTGAGGTGGGAGGCTCCCTTGGGCCCAAAAGTTCTAGGCTACAGTGAGTTAGGATCATACCATTTCACTCCGGCCTGGGTGACAGAGTAAGATCTTATCTCTAAAATAATAATAATAATAATAAATATTATTTTAAAGGAATAGTTAAGCCCAACCCCACCTCGAATAAGAAAAACATTTAAGGACCCATATTAAAAAGAAAGGTGCAAACCAGAACAGTAAGCTAAAAGCTATATCTATGTCACGGCCAAAAATCAAATTTTAATGAAACATACCAGCATGGACTTTAGCCTATGCAATCAGAATATAAGTTGTTTGTGTGGAGGGTAGTGGTAGTGGTGGAATTCAGACTTCTCTATAAGTTCATTTTCCAGACTAGGAAACAGTGATATCCTAGGAACCATCATTAAAACAAATAAACAAATAAACATTACAACTCTGCTTACCTGTCTTGTCCTATGGCGAAAACAAGTTTGCAAAATTCATAAATACAGGCTTGCTGTTACATCAGAATTCTGATGTTCAAATTTATACCATGTACATTGTAGAGAAGAATATTGGTTAGTTAATATTAAATAATCATAACTGAAAGCACTTTAAAGGGCACCTATGTTTTAAAATATTATCTTTCAAAATACAGCCTCACATGACTCTCACTGAAGAAGACTATTACACCTAAACTCAGACTAAAATTATAAAACTATTTAATAAAAATGGCATTGTAAGTGTTATTGAGCTGAACCATAGAAGAAGAATTAAACCCTCAAGTTCTTTAGACAGTTGAATTAATAGGTATATAATTTTTAAAACTTAGGATATTTATGGAAATAAAAAATGAAAAAATATTGCAATATCAAAGACAACATAAAATATTTCAAATATTTGAAAAAAATTAGATCATGCATAAATAAAAAAGTATGCAATCCTTAAAATGCAACACTAACTAGATAAATGAATAGAAAAATAAACAGAATTGTGAAGAGAATTGGTAAACTAAAGAATATCTGAAAAATATTGCTCAGAATCCACCATACAAATTCAAAAGATGGAAAAACAAGATACATGGATGGTAGAATGGAAATGTTTAACTGTCATCTAATCTGATTTATAGAAGGTAATATGAGAAGAATTTGAGGGAGGCAATATTGCCAAATATAATGGAGGCCAATTTTACAAAATTGACAAAAACCAAGAATACTTCAGTTCAGGAAATGAAAGCAAAATGAACAAAAGAAAATAAAGACTTGGAAACATTATAATAATATTGAAGAAAACCTAGGACAGAGAGAAAAACCTAATAGTAGCCAAAGAAAAAAGAAAGATAACTTACAGAGTTTGCAGTACTCTAAAGAATATAAACAACCAGCAGAATAACATCCTCCAAGTTCCAAGAAAGGAGGAAAACACTGTCAATTTAGAGTTAGACACTCAACTAAACTGTCACTAAAGATTTTGAAGAAATAAAGATATTTGAAACAAGCAAAAACTGGAAGAATTTGTCACCAGCTTGCTTTTACAAGAGAAAATCTTATTATTTCAGAAGGAATACGTGACAATCTGAGATGCAAAAAAAAAGAAGAAATTGAGAAACATATGAATAAATGAGAAACTTTTCCATGAAATTGAGAAACATATGAATAAATACAAACATATTATCTATATGAAATAGTTTAAACAATAATTTGGAGCTAAAAAAAAGAAGGTGGACTAGTACACATGACAATAATTATATAGGAGGGAAAAGGAACTGATTAATATTAGAGTATTCTAGGCCTGGGAAATTCAAACTTCATTCCATAATTATTACCAGTCTACAAGCTGTTACTGATCTACTACAAGAAATGCATAGAAATTAATAGAGTTAAAAACTTTGAAAGCATTTTGACAAGAGTAATTTTATGCCTGTTTAATTTAGTAATTGTAAGATTGGCTCATATTTAATGTATATTTTTTATTTTATTTATATACATATTTTATTTTATAGACTTATCACTTCATGAGTAAATGCAATGCTTGGAGAAAAAAAATGTATTTTACCATCAATAGTATGACAAGTACTGTCCTCAAATCCTGTACATTTAAAACAGGAGCATAGAGATTAGATAGATATAACCAGAAAAAATAAAATATTAAATGTAATAGGTAACAAAAAAATAAGAAATAATCAAGTATTAAGAAAAATGCAGAATTAGAAATAAAACTTTACCAATCTACAAGAAGTCAAGAAAATTAAAATGGAAAAGGACAGGAATCATTGGAAAGAGATGATAAAGGGGAAGCACAAAATAAAAAAACAAAATCCAAATATATTAGTAATCACTATAAATACAAATAAAATAAATGTATTATTTCAGTGACAAATTATTACAATGGATTTTATAATAAAACAAAGTCCAGTAATAATGCTGTTAGCAAGCAACCTAACATATGAGGATGCAGATAGTTTGCAAGTAGAAAGATGAAAATTGGAAAAAGATTTGTCAGTCAAAGATTAAGCAATAAAAAGCTGATGTTGCTTTCTTTAAAGGGAAATGGTATTTTTAGGGATAAAAATAAAAACATATATTGAACAAATTTTACAAGAAAATATACATAGAAATTATAAGCATTAAATGTTTACACTAAAAGTAAAGAAGAAAGGTTGAGGATTAACTTACAATAACTAAAACTTTTTGTAAGAAAAACTTGTCATAAATTAAGTCTAGTCTCCAACTTGGGGTGTTATAACAAATAGAATATGCCTGAATAATACATAAAGGAAAAATACAGAGTTAAAAGAAAATAATGGTAAAGAACACAGAAGAGGGGAGATCAACAAATTCTGTATTTAGAGCTTAGTGAAGACTTAATAGCAAAAATTTCTTAGAATTAGTCAAGAAAAAAATAGAGAAAGACTAACCAATTTTAATAACTAAAAAGAGATCTTAATACAGATAGAGCTGAATATTTCTAAATGGTAATACTAGGAACAATTTCAGCTAAATACATTGTAAAATTAGAAGTAAATAACAATCTATCCCACTTCACTACTAGGACACAATTACTGAAAACTGACTCAATGTAAAAAAATAAAAATAAAATTTTGAATAGACTTGTAAACATTAACAAATTGAATCAATAGAATCAGTAATAGATATACACCTTATACTCTTTTATAAGACATCTCTGTTGAGCACTAATTATTTACAACCTTTGCAAAAACTAGACAAACTGAAATGCCTGCTAAATCTTTTATGAGACGGTATGTAAACTTGATCATGGAATCTGACAAAAATACTAATATTAAAGGCTAATGATAGGTCGATTTCAATCATAAACTAGAGATTCAAAAATTCTAAACAGCATCATTAAAACTAATACATTAATATATTTAAACAAACTATTCATGAACAAATATGTTTATCTTAGGAAGGTTAGAATATTTTCTTTCTAGGAAACCAATGCATATAATTTATCAAAATATTAGATTAAAGTAAAAATACTGAAATTGTGATTTTACTGGGTGCAAAAAATATTATCCAGTGAAACTCAATAACATTTATAATAAACATCACGCTATTCAAATAATAAAAAGCAACCTACTTAATCTGATGATGGGTACCTACCAAAATTTACAACCACATTATACTTTCTCTTATAATGTTAGAAGCCTCTCTTGAAAATCAGAAAAACTAAAGACGGTCACTGTATAAACTATAGTGTGTATGTTATATATGTGTATGTGTTTGTATGTGTGTGTGTTTGTGTGTGTATATATATCAGAATAGCATTATGCATTGATTTTATATAAATACAAATATGCACACATGAATATAAAATCACTATATAATGCTATACTGGTTTAGGCCAGCAGAGTACAATAATACATAAATGTGAGGTTATTCAAAGTTAATATTTGCTACAGTGGAATCTAATTTGTTTAGAAGACAAATTCTAAGTGTTATATAAAGATTGCTTAATGAAAGAACATGTATATAAATTGACTTATTATTTTTATTAGCAAATATTAATATGTGTAATGTTACTAATGATATTAATAATATTGGTAAATAATATTAGCAAATAATATTTTCATGGAAATGTTTTAAATGATATTTCTTATAGCTTGATCTGCCATAACAAAATACCACAGAATGAGTGGCTTAAACAGCAAATATTTGTCAGAGTTATGGAAGCTGGGAAGTTCAAGATTAATACTCTGGCAGATCTGGTCTCTGGTGATGGCTGACTTCCTGGATTGTAGACAGCCAACTTGCTGTGGCCTCACATGACCAAGAGTAAGAGATCATCTCACCCATGGCTTTTGTTATAAAAGCACGAACCCTTTCATGAGGGTTCTATCCTTGTGACTTAATTACCTCCCAAAGGCCTAATCTTCAAATGCTGTCATATTGGGAATTAGGATTCAACATACACATTTTAGGAAAACACAAATATTAAGTCCATAGCAGGCAACAATTACAAAAGCAACAAAAATGTGAGCTAGCATATATTAACATTTTTTAAAAACCCAAGTAATATCTTTATGAAGAAAAGATAATAGTTAAATGAAAATTTTCTAAAGAAGATTAAATTAAATGGCAAGAAAAATTGTTTTTGAAAAAGCTCAGTGACTTAAAAGTATCTGTTATCTCTAAATTAATCTAGAAATTAAATGGAATTACAAAAAATATTGCTACAGTTGATTTTGAAAGAGGGGGAAATATGCTAAAGGTAAAAATAAATAAACCTTTTTCTAAGAAAACCTTGTCATCTTAGTTTTCCTTTTTTTTTTTTTTTTTTGAGACAGAGTCTATCACTCTGTCACCAAGGCTTGAGTGCAGTGGCGCAGCCTCAGCTCACTGCATCCTCTACCTCCCAGGTTGAAGCAATTCCCCTACCTCAGCCTCCTGAGTAGCTGGGACTACAGGTGCATGCTGACATGCCCAGCTAATTTTTTTGTATTTTAGTAGAGTTGAGGTTTCACCATATTGCCCAGGCTGGTCTCAATCTCCTGAGCTCAGGCAATCCTACCGCTTAGACCTCCCAAAGTGCTAGGATTACAGGTGTGAGCCACTGGAGCCGGTCTCCTAGTTTTCAAGATTTATTTTCAGACTCTAGTAAATATACCAGAGTAGGATTGCTGCAGGGATAAATAACTGGACTAATGGAAGAACTGGAGATGAAAGATACAGATTCATAATGTATGAATATTTATTTTTTGCAAAGATGGCATTGCAAATGACGGGGGAGAGGAGGGCAGAGAGGCTATGGCCTAGTCAGTGACTGCCGCTATGACAATGTTAGCCTTATAGAATAAAATGAAATGTTCTTATACTTATTCCAGGAGTACTAAAGAAACAACTGCGAACAAGAAAAGCTTTATAAGATAAAATAATTAAATATATTTATGACTGCAGAGGTTGCAGTGAACTGAGATTGTGCCATTACACTTCAGCCTGGGCAGCTAAGCGAGACACTGTCCCCAAAAAAAAAACATTAATCACCATATTACCCTGAGGTCTCTGAATTGGTGAAGTGGCCCACTCTTCTTTGATAAGCCTTAGCACTCACTCCATGAAAGAAGATGCAAAAACAGCCTCCCCAACAACACCACAGGTATCCCTCACTCAGAATTTATCCCCACCTCTTCTACTCAGTATTAAACCAATAACTAAAATAAAGTCACAATTGATAACCAAGACAGAAAATAATGTCTCATTAGGAAGGAAAATGAGCTGCAGGACCTTATCAATAGAGTGAGGAAAACAGGCAGAGAACTGAATTCCCTATATGTATAATTAGGGGGACAGAACATAAGAAAATATGAGCAATTTTGAGATGTCACATTTAAAAGAAAATCAAACAATTTAAAAAAATGTTGTGGTGCTCATGAGGGGTACACCACTATATTATGTAAATAATTACATTTTTAGCAACATACCAGCACTATATGATTATATAATAAAGTTCAGTAAAGAATGTTTCTTAAAAATTCAGGATATTGCATTCTGAATATACAAAATCTCTGATGAATTGACATGATTCTGAGATAAATATGATGACATAAAGAGTGGATAAATTACATCTGACTTGAGAAAAACTCCATGAATATTATTTCTCACATACAAAAGAATTTGGAAAAACTGGAACAAAAGTTTTGAAGAAGAGAGAAATCATGATATTACAGTCAAGTGTTAGAATCTACAATTTCTATATTGTCCAATAAGGGTTGATGTGTATATTTTTACTATTAGATGGGAGGTTATCTTATGGTTGGTAAGAACACCAGCCAGAGCAGCTGCCTGAATGGAAAGCCATCAACATCTATACAAGCTGGTAGGTGGAGCATATATGAGGAAGTAAAACTTATCTCAGATAACTGCTCTAGGTCCAGCTCAACACATGGCCAATGGACAATTAAGAATCAAACATCTGCTACCTTAAAAATGTCTTTAATAATTTCAGTCTAGAAATATCAGAAGCAGATATAATGAGTTACCTATCACAACTTTAATAAAATTCAAATTTAACACCGTTATAACCAAACTGTATTATGAACCCCACAATAGGAAGTGGATGCATAAACTATACTTCTAAATGGCTATAATTATAACCTGATATCTAGGATTATTAGATATAAGTAATTAAATATTGAATACCATTTGTTAACAAAACTAGGACAGGTTTTTTTAAGAAATTATTACATAGCAGAACAACTGCTATTAAGGTGATTTGTAATATATGAGTCAAATCAGTCATTGGCATCCAATTAAAAAAATGTTATTTTAGAAAGACATACATTCAAATTTATCAATAAAAAATAATCATAAAGACATATTTTTAAGGATGGATAAAAATAAGTGCATTCTAAATTGTTCCATTTTTAAAAATATTCTTTTTTTGTCCTAACTTTCATGACAGTATATAAACATCAATATCAAGGGAAGTGAGAAATAAAATATTCCGTTTAAAAGGAAACTTAAGATATCTTAAACTTTTTGTTTGGAAACTAGCATACTCAGTTTTTTCTCTTTCTAAATTTTTTCTTTCTTTTTTTGTCCTAAATTGAGGCTACACATGTAGTTACTCTACCCTTCAAATTACTGCGATCTGAAATACTGAAAAAGCTCACATTTTAATGATCATGGAAACAGAGTTAGGGTTAGAAATTTTGCACACTTGATAGTTACTGTTCTATTATACAGTGATAGATTACTGGTAAAGAAATCACTGATGTTGCTGTGAAGTCATAACTGAGAGATGGTGGAAGAAAAAGAATAATCATCCAAGATTCCATTTGATTTTTGTCTAAGAGAAAATCCCATGTGGCAGGCATTTTTTACTAAAACAAAACTCCAATCGACTTTGCCATGAATAATGTTGAGGAGGTTCAACGGAGGGAATTTAATGGAAAAGAGGAAAAAAAATGTGAAATATATGTTGGAAATTGGAATATTATTGAAAATGAATTATTATATTCCAATCTCTATGTGACTCTGGCAAATGAGTATAATGGAAAGAAAACAGACCTTGAAGCGAGAGGAGCCATGTGATGTATGTACTTCTCTCATCATTTACTATGCAAGTGACAGTCTCCCATATCTTAGCTGTTCCTTGGTATATCCAATTATAAAATATCTTCTGTGATATACAACCTAATTAGTTTCTAGGTAGTGGTCACAAATTTACTTTTTAAAAAGTCAAAATCTTATTATTTCCTGTATGTATAATTTTTGTAATTCTGCACCTGAAAATAAAATGTGTATTATAAAAAATACTAAAACTGGTATTTTAATCACCTCCTTTTCACCCTGTTGGTGAGAAGGGATTCCTGCCCTAGGGCTACAAAGGTAGCCAAACACATGACTTCTGACACTGAATGGATGAGATTGGCAGGAGTTTATTAGTCATGTATACTCACAGCGCAGAGGAGGAGGACCCAGAAAGTCAGGAAAGGCCACATGGAGGTTGTACTTGGGAATAGAGTGAATAAACAGAGACTGTGGGAGGCAGGCTTTGTAGGATCAAGAGAGTCTGTGACATCCTGGTTCCTGAAGGAAGAAGTGATTGGCTTGTTTGAATAATTCAGTGGGCTGGCAGGGACCTGAAACCAGCTGCTCACGGATGAGCAGAAAGTGCACCTGCTCTACTCTTTTTAATAAAGTGGCTTATTTGGCTATGAGACTTCAACTGCAAGAGGAGGGAAGGGATGAGAACTTGCAGTTAGGACATCAAGACCCTCCCAATTTTGCCCAATGTCAAGGCAGCACATAATATTGAAATTAAATTTTAGGCCTTTCATCACAACAGGTCACAAAAAAGAAACACATAAATCAAACACAATATAGCAATATAGCCTTCTAAACATATTTTGAAATCTGTGAAATAAGCCCTTAATCTGACATCTACATTGTAAGTGGTCTTTTTAAGAAAAAAAAATTCTATTTAAGATGAAATAAATGATGCTTCTTTCATAGTAAATCTCTTGTAGCAGTAAACGGTATATTTAATTTTCTAAGTGCTTTTGAAATGCATTCAGAACTGGGGTCAGCTGTCTTGAAAATTTTTATTATTGATTCAATTTGCAAGAATTCCTTCAAAAAAGACTTTTAATGTTAAATCTTGGTAGTTTTTGTGGAATTTCTTCTCCTTCGATTATTCTTTATTCACTATTTCATAGACATTAAATACCTTTTATGAAAAGCATCTTTCCTCATTAATGGATTTAGTTTTCCTTTTTATCAAAAAATAATTAAAACTTTCTCTGTGGGGGGCCATTAATAATGTTTTAAATTCTACTGTGCTCTTTAGTTATATTTCCGATTACACCATACTTTTCTCTCATTCATTTTTTTCATAGATATTCCATCACTTGTTCAAAACATTGCTCAGCAAACTCATATTTATGCATTGTTTCCAATCATGAGTAGAGAAAATCTAGTTTTCTGCTTATGGATCGGCCATCATGTTTTCTTGTTGGTGTTGATTACTGCATTGGCCTAAAACTGTAACCAGTTTGACACAGCAATGTATTCATTATTGGTTAGAAACTTTACATGCTCACATTTTCCGTATGTATGGAGTATTGTTTTTTAATGTAGAGGCTTACAATAAGAAAGTCTTTAAAACTTGGGTTCACAAGTAAAATTCCCTTTAGTTATCATTTACTTCTTAAACATATGTTATTATACAGTGTTCATAAGTGTTTTGTGTACTAAAAAGAATCATTAAAACAGTATTCTTCATAAAAGTACTTCCTTGATTTTTAGCGCACTGTTCTTTAATATCTATTTTTCTTTCTTGTAAATTCCACTTTATTATTTTTCTAAATTAACTCCATATGCAATGTTAAAGTGAGGTCAGCCTTTCACTTTATTTATTTCTAAATCATCTTTGAATCTAATTAATTAGCCATTAATGAGTAAATCTTTGCTCTTTTTCTTAACATAGGAATATTTGATATTTGGAAAAGAATAGCATTTATGTTTGAAAATTTGTCAATATTTTTCTGTTAAAATGATAGCAAAATATATTTACAACAAAATAAAACTGTCAAATTTGCTAAAATTGTTGAAAACATGTATATTACATAATTTTGTCTTCATGTCTATGTGAAAACTATGCAAATGTGTGTGATTACACTCAAGCTTCAGAACACTAAGTTTTAGTCATCACTATTTTTACAGTTATCTAAAATATTTTATTAAAACAGATGTTTAAATTAATCATGATACTTCTAATTAAAGTCATGCAACGCATAACAAGGTTTGGTCAAGAAGGAACTGTATACACAATGGCCATCCCATGAGACTATAATAAGGCTGAAAAATTCTTATTGCTTAGTGATGTAATAATAGTCCTCATAATGTCTTAGTGTGGCAAAGTACTCACATGTTTGTGACGATGCTGATGTAAAGAAACTCACTGCACTTCCGTTTGTATGACAGTATGGCACATACAATGATGTACAGTATATAATACTTGATCATTGTAATAAACAACTGTGCTACTGGTTTATGTATTTTCTATACGCCTTCTACTTATTAAAAAGAAGTTAACTAGTTAACTGTAAAACAGCCTCAGGCAGGTCCTTCAGAAGATACTCCAGAAGAAGGCACTCTTATAGGAGATGACAGCTCCATGAATGTTATTGCTTCTAGAGACTTTCGAGGGAGATCAAATGTAGACATGCAACAGTGATATTGATGATCCTAATCCTGTGTAGGCCTAGGCTAATATGTACCACTAATGTGTGGTGCATGACTATATTGGTGTCTTAGGTTGTACCAAAAAAGTTTAAAAAGTCAAATAAATAATTTTAAAAAATACAACAAAGTTTATAGAATAAGGATATAAAGAAAGAAAACATCAGGTTGGTGCAAAAGTAATTTCGATTTTTCCAGAGTTGGGGATTGTTTTATTTTGTTTTGTTTGCGCCAACCTAATATTTTTCTATAGCTGCTTAATGTGTTTGTGTTATAAGCTACGTGTTATTACAAAAAGTTAAAACATTTAAAAGTTTATAAAGTAAAATATTATAGTAAGCTGACTAATATATTCTTGAAGAAATAAAAAATTGTAAAATAAATTTAGTGTAACCTAAGTGTATAGTCACAGTTTTTATAAAGTCTACAATACATTACATTGTAATGTTCTAGGCCTTCACATTTACTCACTTCTCATGCACTAACTCACCCAGAGCAACTTGTTTATGGTCAGTGTCCTATACATGTGTACTATTTTTGATCTTTTATACCATATTTTTGCGGTACATTTTCTATGTGTAGATTACGTTTAGATACTCAAATACCATTGTGTTACACCTGGCTACAGTATTCAGTACAGTAACATTCTTTGCAGCTTAGTAGCCTAGAACAATAGGCTATACCATGTAGCCTAGTTGTGTGGTAGGCAATAGCATCTAGGTTTGTGTATGAACTCTACTATATTCAAATAATGACAAAATCACCTAACAATGCATTTCTCAGAATACATATTCATTGTTATGCATTGCATGACTGTGTTCATACATGGTCAGAGAGACACTATTTGATGGGAAAAAGAAAGCTGTCTAATATTCCTTTTATATTCCGTTTCTGTCACTTTCCCCAGTACTCTGTCAGTGTGCATGTCCTATACCATATGGGAAGCAGGCTATGCTATAGTGCTAATTCTCACAATTCTATGTAGAGCAGAGGGTATCTAATCACCATATTAAGAAACTATTGAGAATAAAACAATTCAATGGAAAACAATAGTGGCATAGTTTTAAAATCTTAGACTGCCTTGGAAAGATGACACAGATTATAAATATCTCACTGCCATCCAAGTAGAGAAAGATCCACATTCTTTTGAGCCTGAAACTATAATTTGTAGAACACAGGTTAAGAAAATGAGTATAAAACTAGAAGAACAAAATTAACTTCAGATCTTTTAAATAGGCTGGTGAAGCTAAGATGAATGAAGTATAAGCTTCATTAGCTTCATCATAAATCTTTCTCTGTATATAAGAATATCATGTATAAAATCCAACATCAATGACTAGATAAACTTATTTAATTAAATAGTGGGTCTTATGTTGACCCTAAATCCACCTTCTTTAGAAGGTTTACTCATTATCTTTTGGAAGTACTCAGAATATTTATTTTCCTCATATTAGTTCTTTAAATATTTGATTTAAACTATCTCTAACCAAAGGTCTTTTTTTCTTTCTTTCAGAACCAGTAATCTCTGATTGATTCTGTCCATTATTCTTTATGTCATATGCTTTCAGGATCTCTATGAATTCTTCTAGTTTGATATTATTCTTCTCAATGCGAAGGATATAAACTATATACAACTTGGCAAGTATTAATATAGTAACTTTCCTATTTTCTATCCCAACATTATGGTGATTTAGACCATCTAACCCTCATGACCCTCAATGACACTGCAAGGGGTAAAAATTATCTGTCTTCAAGGTAATTCCACGTTAATGCTAAAAATCATTAACTGGTGTGGCATCACACCAGAGAATTTGTCCTAGTGTTTTGAAATTGTATATTAAGTGTTAAGCACTTTATTGTTCACATTTATTAATTGATCCTTGAAGAAAGAACCTGTCTTTAGATCTCTCCTTTCTTTGGCTCAATATAGCTACCTTTCAAAACATTCTTCAGTATTTCCGTATAGGCACTTATATATCCCCTTGAACACGAACGACATGCCAGGAAATTCCTCTTCTTAGCATAGGTTTAAAAGGATGCGTTATCACTTTGCAATGAGCATAGCTGACGAATACTGCTTATTAAAATAAAATTGTAATTTTTTGCAAGTTTAATTTAAAATTGAATGTTCTTTTTCCTGTACTCAGTTTAACCCAGGACATATTTTAGCCACCATAGATGCCATGATCATGATTGTTCAATCATCTGAGAGAATGAATAATGCAATTTACAATTATAACTATTCCTGTAGTAACTAAATAGAATGACGGGATGAGACATTCAAGTTACAAATGGAGGCTTATTTCAAAATTACACTTTTCCTGTCTTGTCTCTTATATTCAGAAAGACAGCTGGCCAGAGGTGAGAAAAACAAATAATTGCAGGATTTGTAATGAAATAAGCTGCCTTTCATTCACTTTATTATCTTCACTTATTCTCAAGTGTGAAGTATAATACCTATATTAGCCTGATTCATTTGTTAGGGTATGTGCCAAGTATTTTGGTTTATTGCATATTTCATGCAGTGTTTTATCTACTAAACCTTGAACTCCTTAAGGAAATAAATTTCCTTGTCTTGATTACTATTAGAAATCTTTTGCCAGTAAAGTAATTGATGTTCAAATAAATTGAATGTGTGGATTTCACAAACAGATATTGTAGACTGAATCAACAGGGTTATTAGGTAAGTTCTGCTGTATTTTTTTTCCTTTTGGGGTTTCTAAGGCCTGACATAATAATCACAACAACTTCCGAGAACCATTTAAGTTTCCATATTTTTGTAGTATTATGAAGAGCAATGTGAATGGCCTTCTGCATTTAAAAACAACCTCCTTGCTGTGCTAAATAAAAATAATAAATACCTTCTTAGATAGAAGAAACACTGGTTACATAATTTTGATTGAACTAAATAGTCATATAGTTGAATCAATATATTAGTTTAGTATAACAGTGTATTTGTTTTATTTATGATTTTGATTAGACTCAGTTGAGAATATTTTTGAAATATATATTTTTTTAATTAGTGGATTTTATTCTTTTCCACAACTACTGATTCTCAAATTTTAGTTATTTTAGCAAACTGCCAATGAGAATATCTTAAAATTTCAGTCTTTTAAAATATTCCTGTTCTATTTCAAAAAAGTGAACATATTTTCCAAATATATCATTCCGCTAGAACTTTGGGGGAGTTTGAATCAGCTGCCACATAAGAATAAATGTATAGTCCATCCTTTTCTTGTGTCAGGATGAAAGATGCACACTAGGACAGAAGATACAATGCATATCTTGTGAAAAGAAAATGTTCACTTGAACTTTGCCAGATTCATTGCTCAGCCATCATTTCCCTAGCTTTACATTTGGTATGACTCAAAGTCATGCTGAAATAGAAATCTTAAGTATTAAATAATATATTTTGTGTACACTAAATACCTGGTAAGCAAGACTCATTTTCTAAACAAAGTGCTTAATATATTATAGTCTATTTGCTCTTAAATATAGTAATATTACAAGTCTCCAGTAATATTATAGTTTTATCTTAAGACATTCTGTATATTATCACTTTTATTAGTTATGTATTCCAGAGGAATTGATCATTTTTATGATGAGAAAATGTCCTATTTTATCTCTGATGATACTTATTGCCTGAAAGTATATTTTATCTCAAATCAATATAATTGTATTCACTTTTTTGTTTCTTCCTTCCTTCCTTCCTTCCTTCCTTCCTTCCTTCCTTCCTTCCTCCCTCCCTCCCTCCCTCCTTCCTTCCTTCCTTTCCTCCTTCCTTCCTCCCTCCCTCCTTCTTTCCTTCCTTCCTTCCTTCCCTCCTTCCTTCCTTCCTTCTTTCCTTCCTTCCTCAGAGTCTCACTCTAGGCTGTAGTGCAGTGGTGTGATCT
>CAUYLG010037039.1:0-17196 GCA_963573385.1 Cacajao melanocephalus
AAGTAGTTGGGATTACAGGCACCCACCACTACACCCAGCTAATTCTTGTATTTTTAATGAAGTAGAGACAGGGTTTCCCCATGTTGGCCAGGCTCATCTTGAACACCTGACTTTTCTTTCTTTTTCTTTCTTTTTTCTTTCCTTTTTTCTTTCCCTCCCTCCTTTCCTGCCTTCTCTTTCTTTCTTTGCCTCAAACAGGCTTCTATGGCCTTTGATAAGTTGCCAACAGTTTTTTTGCACTTCACTTTCTCACATAAGATATTTCAGTCTCATTTTATACTATTCCTACCCTAAACCTGGAATCGCCATTGCTTATGAAGCCACAGTGCTTACTGGTGAAAAATGGGATACAGAAACCAAGATCTGGATTTTGGGCGATGAATAACCTCATCGGTACTAGGATATATTATTGCCTCTAGGCCCTGTCAGTGGCCAAGAGCTAGAATATATATATATATATATATATATATATATATATGGACGATTTTATAAGATGCTTTCTATTCAAAAACAACTGCACAGAATTCCTTTTCATTTTTCACTGCTGCACATTTTTTTCGTCTTTTCCCCCACTATGAAAACTCTGGCTCCCAATAGCATAAAGAAATTCACTCAATTTACTCTATCTTATAAACAAAATAGTTTCAGCTGGGCGCTGCGGTTCAAGCCTGTAATCCCAGCACTTTGGGAGGCCGAGGCGGGCGGATCACCTGAGGTCAGGAGTTCGAGACCAACCTGACCAACATGGAAAAACCCTGTCTCTACTAAGAAAAAAAAAATACAAAATTAGCTGGGCATGGTGGCACATGCCTGTAATCCCAGCTGCTTGGGAGGCTGAGGCAGGAGAATCGCTTGAACCCAGGAGGTGGAGGTTGCAGTGAGCTGAGATGGAGCTATTGCACTCCAGCCTGGGCAACAAGAGTGAAACTCCATCACACACAAAAAAAATGTTTCAAGATTATAATACCAATACATCACTAGCAATAACGTATCTACTGCGTAGAGTTCAAAATTTCTTGGCTTGTTTTGTTTTTTAATTATATCCTGTTAAGGGAGTATAGTCATAGAACTGCTTTAATACCTTACTTGAATTAATTCTTTTCTCTGTATGGTTATATTATAAATGACATACAGTTAGGATCATTGGTTTCTATTTATATTCTATTTCAAGCTTTGCTTTCATCCCTTTTTAATTCTTTTTTGAAAATTCAAAACATTTACTTAATTCAAAATCCACGTTATATAAAAAGGTATAGAGGGGTTCTGCTTCCATCCCTAGTGCCTTTACCCCATATAATCATATCCCGTTTTCATTATTTATTTATCCTCTCCTTCTTTCCCTCCTCCCTTCCTTACTTTTTTCTTTCTTTTTTCTTACAAAAGTATTTACCTTCTTTACCCCATAAGTTAGACTATATACCTTCTTTCATGCCTTGCTTTATCACCTAACAGAAGAGCCTAGAAATGTCCTAAATCTATTTCTAGAAGTAGTCCTCTTTTTTTTTCGCACCTGCATAATAATTCATTGTGTGTATGTATCATAATTTTTTAAACCAGTCTCTTAGGGGTGGGTATTTGGGTTGCTTCCAGTGTTTTGCTTTGACAAATAATGCTGCAATGAACAATAAGAGAGAGACCCTTGTAGGGTGTTATTTTGTACTCTCAACAGTAAAGTGTGAGAGTGCCTCTTTTCACACAGCTTGATGAACTGTATGTTTTCAACCTTTTACATACTGCCAATATGATAGGTCCTTGGGTATTTCTTAAGGTATCACAAACTCAATGCTGAAATCCCTGCTGGAAATGGATTCACAGTGCTGAATTTCAGCAAGGATTACGGAACAGTGGGAACTTTCATATATATTTCATGAGAGTGTACACTAGTGAAACCATTTCGGGAAAACTCTGCCGTATCTACTAAAGTTGAATGTATGAATATTCTGTGACCCAGCCACCAGAAGTGCATATGTGCGTGCATCTAACGTCATGTCTTAGAAGCATTTTTGGGTGATTGCTTTAAACTGGAAACAACCCTAATGTCCATTAACAGTAGGATGTATTAAAAAAAAAAAGTTTATTCAGACAACCGAATACTTTGTAACAGTGAAAATGAATAAACTACAGCCACAGACTATGCTAATAAACTTCACAAACATAACAGGAAAAGACAGAATAGTGAGTAAAAGAAGACAAAACACACAGACTTCATTATTTCATTTATATAAGGTTCAGAACAGGAAAAACTAATATCTGATGTTAGAAGCCACAACAGGGAGGAGGAAAGGAATGGAGTTTAGTGGGAGCACAGCTGGGGCCTTCTGGGGCACTGGTAACAGTTCTATTTCTTGAGTTTGGTAGTGGTTATATGCATTGTTTTGCTTTGCAATATTTAATTTCACTGTACATATATTGCTATGTATTTTTAAATATATGCATATTTCATTTCTTTTAAAATATGCAAACCAGTCGTTTTAGAGTTGGACCAGACCTCAGATAAATAAAGTGTGTTGCTGAGGTCAGCAGACCCAGGACCCATATCCAGGTTTCCTGATTCGCTAGCTCCCTTGGCTTTGAGAGCTTGCTTAACCAGGTACCCTTACATGTGGATCTTTTTGCCCAGGCTGGAGCACAATGGCGTGATCTCAGCTCACTGCAAATCCACCTCCCAGGTTCAAGCGATTCTCCTGCTTCAGCCTCCCGAGTAGCTTGGATTACAGGTGCCCACGACCACGCCTGGCTAATTTTTGTATTTTTAGTAGAGACGGGGCTTCACCATATTGACCAGGCTGGTCTCAGACTCCTGACCTCAGGTGATCCACCCGCCTTGGCCTCCCAAAGTGTTGGGATTACAGGCGTGAGCCACTACACCAGGCACATGTAGATCTTAAAGGTGCCATTTCTTTGGTTGCAAGGTTAACAGTGTCCATTAGACAAAAATGTCGTTATTAGCAATACTTAAACATGTATGACAATCTTTTTACTCAGGTATTTCACCTTCTGTGAAAGGTATCCCAAATGGAGATAGAAGTGGCCCTGTCTATACAGGTCATGTGCTGTGATCAACAATGTTTTGGTCAACAATGGGCTGCGTATAAGACAGTAGCCTCATAAGATTATAACAGAGTTGCCCTATACACGTATACTATTTTAAAATCTTTCATACCATATTTTTACTATACCATGGCTATTTTTAGATATGTTTAGAAATATAGATAATTACCATTGTTAAACTGCCTGCAGTATTCTGTATAGTAATAGGCTGTACAGGTTTGTAGCCTAGGAAAACATGCCATACCGTAGCCTAGGTGAGTAGTAGATTATATCTAGGTTTGTATATACATTCTATGATGTTCAAACAATGATGAAATTGCTTAATAATGCATTTCTCAGAATATATCCCTGTTGTTAAGTAACACATGACTGTGTGTATGTACATACATACAAACAGACACACACACACACACGTATGTATATATGAAGCCTAAAGTGACCTAAAACTATTGTATAGACCATAAGGTAATAAGTATAATTATGCAGAAACATGGAGTAATTTTTAAAGTAAGAGTGATTAATAAAAATGTACCAAGTCATAAAATTCTAAGTACACTGACAAAAAATAATATATCAATCATGCTAAATAGATGATTTGAAGAAATAAAAATCATTCTTAAATTAGAGAAGTAGGGATAAGTTTTTTTCTAGTAGTAGGCAGATCACTTGAGGTTAGGCGTTTGAGACCAGCCTGGCCAACATGGTGAAACCCCATCTCTATTAAAAATTCAAAAAATTAGCCGGGTGTGGTGGTGCACATCTGTAGTCCCAGCTAGCTGGGGGGCTGAGGCACTAGAATCACTTGAAACTGGGAGGCAGAGGTTGCAGTGAGCCCACATCGCCCCACTGCACTCCAGCCTGGGTAACAGTGAGACTCTGTCTCAAAAAATAAATATATAAAATAAAAATATGTTTTGATATCACTTCAAAATAGAGTTAAACTGCATTTTTAAATAAAGCTTTTTAATGCTATTATTTAAAAAAGCATGATGTGTTAGGGACTTCTAACTCAGAGATTTATCTGTTCTTGTTCCTCACTTCCTCTTTTCCCTCTTGCTTTATCCCCACCCCCCACCCCCACCTTCCTACTATTCCCTAAAACACCATTGAATCTCTTAGTTCTGATTCTGTTCCTTGTACTCCTTCTCTCATTCATTCGTTTATTTACAGATCTTCATCACACATTTGTTAAGGGTTGGTTCCTGCACTTCAGAACTTGAAATGTTATACTTTTATTTGGGACTGGGACAGAGACTGTTTGCCTACTAAGTAAGTATTCTCTCCTTTTTAATCAAATAACCATTACAATTTTTATCTTGTACACTGGCACCTGAAATGAAGATTACATTTCTCAGTTACCTTTGTAGCAAAGTGTGGTCATGCGACTAAATTCTGGCTAACTAGATGTAAGAATTTGTGCATTCTGAGAAGGCTCCTTGAAAAATGCTGGCTTAGCCTGAAGAGTCTGTATTTTTGCCCTTCCTGCTGACTAGAATGCAGAATTGATGGCCAGTGCTTCAGCAGCCATGGAAAGAGAAGCTGTATATGTAGAACAGTGACAAGGTGACAGGGACCTAGATCCCTGATGATTCTATAGAGCAAAAGCAACAACCTTAAACTACTACGTTTGGACCTTGTTTACATAAGCTGTTAGTAATAGCTACTCATAAAGTCTGATATAGGGTGTTTATGCTTTGACTCCCTACTAGGGTTTTCTTGCCCTCTTTAAAAAATGTGACCCTATCACCTCTAATTGAACCCACTGTCTCTGCTTCCCCCCTACAATAACAAATATCTGGGAAGTACCTTTAGCGGGGACAGGGTGAGGACTTATAAAGAAATGATGCTTATGTAGTAGAAAAAATGTAGGTGATCAGAAAAAAAGGGACAACGGATAAAAGAAAAAAGAGAAGTGAATATAAGGAGGAAAAAGTACAAGAAAAGAGTAAGAGAGGAGGCACAAGTTACATTGCATCAGGTGGTTCAACAGACATTCGGCAAATTGTAATGTTCAAAATACTATATCGTCATCCCAGCGTCTTAAGTGTCCATAGCTTGATTTACCCTTCAAGGGTGTCATATTTGGAGGTTTAAGCCCTCTCTCAGAAACGTAGAGGAAGTTTAAGGTCAGTTCACTTGTAGGTCTCTGGCTAATCATATGAAAGTGATAGCTCCATTATTAACCGATAGTAGGATTAGACTCAACAAAAATGATAGCTAATATCCTCAGAGTCACTCAGTCCCTAAAATAAACTAACATCCACATAGGAGCCAATGCTAAAGAAGAATATTTCTCTAGTTCATCCATCCTAGGGTATACGGTCCTCTTGTCATTTGTGGCCTTCCCTGCTTTAAGCCTTGCTACCTGTCTTCTAATCCAGTCAAGTTTCTAGTTATCTTTTTATTTGCATCACACTCCACTTTGTTTTGGTATCTCAGAATTCCTCTCGAGGTTCAGCCCGTCTTATTTTTTCTGCACTCGCTAAAATAAAGATGCCTGAACAAGGAGCACTTCCTCTTGGGTCTATCCTACCTGGATGTGTACTGTACAGTGGCATCAGCAATTTATAGAACACAATCTAGAAAGGATCTTCCTCTGACTCTCATTGCAGCCTGGTGTATGTCTGGGTCAGCATCACAGGCTCCCTCCTTGCGAAAGGAGACCAATGACTCCTTGAGTACTAGCATTTTCCAATATCTCCAGAAAGGGATTGCTCTTCTCTTTCTCAAGAAGCAATATCTTATTTTCAGAAGGCAAATCCAATTGTCTTCAAGTTAACTGAAAGCACACAGGGTAAGAGTCCAACAGGGTCATTCACATTTCACCCAAGCCCATTTTAGTGAGACATTTAGTGACACTGCTACACAACCTCTAGGAGGTTCAGCATCCAGAAAGCTTGTTTATTCTAACTGGGGTTATGGTAAGACATATGTAAAATCTGGTTAGTATAAGGCTAGCACGGTGGTTCACACCTGTAATCTGAGCACTTTGGGAGGCCGAGGTGGGCAGATCACGAGGTAAACAGGCAATCTACAGAACGGGAGAAAAATTTGCATTATACCTCTGACAAAGGACTAATATCCGGAATCTGCAGGGAACTCAAACATGTCAACAAGAAAAAAAAAACAATAAAACAAAAAAAGACCCCATTAAAAAGTGGGCAAAGGACATGAACTGACATTTCTCAAAAGAAGACATCCCAGCAGCCAACAAATGTGAAATACTACATAGCCACAAAAAAAAAAAAGAACAAAATCATGCCCTGTACAACAACATAGATGAAGTTGTAGGCCATTATCCTGAGTGAAATAAAAAGCGGAAAATCAACTACCACATGTTCTCATTTGTAAGTGGGAGCTGAACAATGGGGACATATGGACAGAAAGATGGAAACAGTAGACACTGGGGACTACAAACTGGGGGGCGGGGGGTTGGGACAGGAGTGAGGGCTGACAAATTACTCCTTTGGTACAATGGTCACTATTTGGGTAATGAGTACACTAGAAGACAAACACCATTGTGCAATATATTCATGTAATAAAACTAAACATGTACCTTCTGAATACAAAGTAAAATAAAATGTTTAAAAAATAAAAAATAAAATAAACCTAAGAAGACCTAAAAAAAAAAATCTGGTTGGGGAAACAATAAAGAGGGCATTCTGGGTGTAAAGGGGGAGAAATGGAAGAAAAAGGCATGGAAGCTTCAGTGTACACAGGGTGGCTGGGAAAGGTGAGGTCAATATAATAGGAGTACACAGCTCATGTAGGATAACATAGAAACAATATCCGAAATGCTGGGACCAGTTTGTGAAGGAGACTATTGAATGTCAGGCTGAGGAATGAAATATAGAGGCACGATGGCTTTCACAAAAATCACTTAATTGTAGAACGTGGAAGGGGTCTTAGAGAGATTATACATCTAATCCCATAATTTACAGATGAGGAATCTAAGGCCCAAGAAAGTGTAGGCAACTTGCCCAAGGCCACACAGTAGCTTAGTGTATAACAGAACCTGGTACTCTTTCCTCCCCTTCACTCATATCATCTCCCTCTGAAGCAACATCTCAGATAAACTATTAAGGTATTATCACAGCACATTTTTTTTTTTTTTGAGACAGAGTCTTGCTCTATTGCCAAGCTGGAGTGCAGTGGCACGATCTCAGCTCACTGCAACCTCCGCCTCCCAGGAAAAAAACTGAATGCTGCAAACCTCTTGGTGAAAAACATGATATAGTACCATCAAAACTCATGGGAAAAAAACCTGAATAGCTGCAAATCTCTATACCAAACTACAACTGTCTAGAAAATACAGGTAATAAAGATGCATGTTAAACCATACCTTGGGGTACAATCCACAAAATTCAAATAACAGGAAACTCTACCACACAATATAATTTAAAAGGAGAATCTATAGAACAAATAAGAGCAAAAAACATATTTTTAAAAGTAAAACTAAATTTTGGATAATTAAAATTATCCAAATAGAACAAAGAAGTGATGACCATAAAAGTCAGAATGTGGTTGATTTTCATTTTAAAAAGGGAAGAATTTATTATTGAGCTGGGGCAATTGATGGGCTTCTAGGTCAGCTGACAAACTTTTCTCTCTTGCTGATGGTTAAAGGGTGTTTACCTTTGATTAAAGTTCACCATTTTAAGATCTTTTTTTCTTTTATGTTATCTTTGTTTTATTTTATGACACAAAGGCTAATGCAGAATAAAATAAGTTATGGCGCATGGTTCCTGTTCTGCACAAAGCCTCCTCCCCATCCTCCTCTCTGGACACTGAGCACCCAGAGCAACCAGCAGCCCCAGGACTCCTGGCAGGGAGTCTTATTGTTATAATTTTATATATGATTTTAAAAATTTGCATTTTCTATTACTATTGAGAATCTTCTAATTTGTATTTCCTCATTTGTTAATTACTGGTTTCATATCATTGTACACTTTCCTCTTAGACTGTAGGTCTTTTTATTATTGCCTTTTAAAAAGCTCTTTATGTATCCATGATATTTAGGATTCTTCACTTGCCTGGGTTGCTTTGAAGGCTGCAGGAGTATCTGTAGTAATTATACATTCATAATTTTGTATTCTATTTTTCAAGAGGGTCCCCCAGATTATATAGGATTCAGATTCTATAAAACCTGGATCCACCTCTGACATCCCAGGTTGAGGCCCATCTCTCTGTTTTGCTTATGATGTCTTCTGAGGCACAAAAGATTTTATGATTAATTTAGTTAAATTTATTTTTATTTTTATATGGATTGTACTATTTGGATATTGTTTAAGAAAAATTTTTCCAACCCTGGAAGATTAAAATATAGTTTCTTTCAAATGATTTAAAATTGTGTTTTTATATACTAATATTTTACATTTAGGATAGATTTTTGGAGGGGTATGATATGAGACAGTACTTCAGTTTTATTTGCATTTTTCTGCATGAATACTCAATTTTCTCACACTTGTTATTGAATAATTCATTTTTCTGCACTAATCCTCAGGCCTATTTATAAATAAAAGTATTTTTTCTTTTGGTTCTTTGTTCTATTCTCTTTGTCTATTTGTCCATCTATGACTACAGTTGGAGAAGGGTATATCAAGAGGCAACTGAGTGAACCATCTGAGCTTCATATGTGTTCGACCCTGACCTCACTATGTAAAAACAGCTCTAGCTTCTCTTCTCTTCTGATCCCTGGACACAAGGATTTCAAAATGCCTTTTTTAAATTGTACTTTAAGTTCTGGGGTACATGTGCAGATCTTGCAGGACTGTTGTGTAGGTACACACATGCCATGGTGGTTTGTTGTCTCCATCCCCCTGTCACCTACATCAGGCATTTCTCCCATTGTTATCCCTCCCCAACCTCCCTGCCACCGCTGTCCCTCCCTAGCCCCCCAGCCCCCAACATACCCCAGTGTGCTAATGGGCTTCTTGCTATATTCCCTGGCAAGACTGCATTGCCTTTGAGACTAGGAGTCTAACTTTGCCAAGCTCAGAATTGTGGGGATGGGAAACACAAGTTCCCTAGTGCTTCACTGGAAGTGATGATTAATGGGGCCATCCTGCTTCCATGTTTTGATTCCTGGTCTCACATTTTCTTCCTATTGGAGACACAGCACCATTTAGGAGCTCTAATTCAGTGGTACATACGTTGCATCCTGGAGAATGCCGTATTACCTCTGAGCTGGTGCTGCAGCTGTGCCTTCAGCAAGCCAGTTCAACTCTCTGTCAGACCAGGTGGTTTTACATGACGTGGTCTGGAATAGGCCCAGTGAGTCTCATCATTATGGACTTGCTGGAAGTGGGTCTCCTAGCCAGGTTGTATAGTCACACACTAGCTTTTTTGAGATTTCATGCATGTGAACCCAAATATCCCTAGAAAGTGGTCTTGACTGAGGCTATATGAACAGGAAAGTTAAACCCATACCAGGCATAGGTGTCTATTCCTGTGAGAACAAACACTGGCCTGCCTGTGGTAGAATGGGTCTGTTATTATCAACCTGCCAAGTGGCTGACTGGTCTCCTTGAGGAATAGAGCTATTGAAAGTCTTAGCATTGGTAACTGTTGCTGGCGCTGTGGACGTTTACAGGCAGCACCTGTTATTTCTGCTTTAGTAAATGGGAGTTTATTCTGTTCCACCCTTGTGTAGTCTCTCTCTGCCACCTCAGCCACTTTATTCACATGTCCATTGTGCCAGTTTTAGGGTCGTTAGTGATAAAAACTGATGAATGTCAGTTGGCCGCGACTTTTCTCATAACAGATGCTTTCTGGTAGTTGCCATGGTGTTTTAGTGCCCTTCACTTTGGAGCTAAGCTACCTTCAAGAAAGCCAGTTTTTACATTTGACAAAATTAATTCATAATAATAATAAAAGTCGCAAAGAACAACAACAAAACTCTTGTGACCATAGCCAGGTGTCAGACTAAAAAGTTAAAAGTCCATTGTAGCTTTCTTCCTTCCTTCCTTTCTTTCTTTCCCTTTCTTTTCTTTCTTTCTTTCTTTTCTTTCTTTCTTTCTTTCTTTCTTTCTTTCTTTCTTTCTTTCTTTCTTTCTTTCTTTCTTTCTTTTTCTCTTTTCTCTTTCTCTCTTTCCCTCTCTCTCTCTTTCCCTCTCTCTCTCTTTCTTTCTTTCCTTCTCTCTTTCTCTTTCTTTCCTTCTTTTGCTTATTTGAAGTGATCACCCTCACCTTCTTGATTGCTCATTGTTTTCTTCTGATTGTATGCATTAAGCAGCGTCTCTTGGCCCGGCTATGTGCTCCCATAGGGATATCTACAGTGCTGTGCTGGTCAGGCCCCCTGTCTGCCCTTCCATCCTTGCTGGTTGTTACGATAATTGCAGCCGCTTGGTTTCTGGTGCTTAAGTTGTACTATCTTACTTCACATTTCCATTGCCAGCCAATGGGGAGCTCTAGAACAAAGGTTCCTCACTAGAGAAGTCCCAGGTATGGGAGAAATTGGCAGGCTCAGGTATCTCTACCATCCTTAGTCTTCGGTTTGGAGCTCCCTGGCATGAGGTTGGCCTCATACAGAATGCTGTGGCAGATCTCCAAGGTTGTTACAGTTAGAGACTGTTAGGTCTACTAACCCAGAGTACCCCTAGCACTTGGAGCAGTACCTTGCACATAGAAGGCAGTCAATAAATCTGTGTTGGCTTAATGGTCAAAATAATGAGAGACGCAAACACACGCAAATGAAACTAATCAACTAAGGTTGGCCTTATTAGCTTTGGATGTTTAAAAATTTTTCTTAATATGCTCTATTCCTTCAGCACTTTTGTTTCAGCCCCAGAGATGCACCAGCCTCTGGCAAATACAGCTTCTAACTGGCCATCACTATAAAGTGTTCCTAGTTCATTTTGTAAGAAGGTTAACAGGGTTTTAAAAATTATTTTCCTTCTGTTATCTCCAAAAGGCAAGGGAGACCCTGCAAATTTACTAATTTCCCCTCTATTTTATGGTGGATTTATTAATTTATGGTGGTATATTAATTTATATGAACTCCTGAAATCAGCTGTAGAGCTGGACATTATTGCATTCTAGAGATGACATAATCTACATCTATATAAGTTTTGAGTCTGTGGATAACACAGAGAATCTTAATTAATATTTGTTGGAAAAAAAGGATCTGCTGCCAGAATTCAATTCAAAACTTCACAAGATGGTTCTCATTTTCTTCTTTGAGGCTGGGAATCTTGCCTTCACATAACCTACAATTTATTGCATTAGAACTTGCAGTATATGGAATACAGTGGAGAATCTATGTACAGTAGGGGTTAATGAAGAACTGGCTTTCTAGTGAAAATAAAATCCTCAAGGCCCTACTGGGATTCGAACCCAGGATCTCCTGTTTACAAGACAGGCGCTTTAACCAACTAAGCCATAGAGCCCACAGGTGTAGGAAAGCTGGCTGCTGGATCTATTCCTACTTTTAAATAAAATGTTCTTAGCATAGCATCTCTGCATTCTAGAACAGTTTGCCGTGAGAAAAGACGCAAACTCCAAAAATACGTTTGGCTTACTTAGTAAGATGCACTGTAGAACTAACACAAGCGGAGAAAGTTTCGGGCAGTTTAAATATTAGTATCATTAATCCTTCGATTAGTCCAAGGATAACCACAAGTAAAAGTCAAGGCTACTCACTTTTTCAAATGTGATAAAGTCTCCTAAAAGCAACATTCTCAGGTACTCCTCCTTATCATTTTAATGATTCGTCGTTCGCATGTCCTGGGGGCGTGGGTGTGTAACAAAGTAACTCCGCAGGACACTTGCAGATAACCGAGTTAGGGCACGTGGTGTTGACAGTCGTTTGCACTCAGGAGGCAGCGATTTGGAGGGCAGAGAACCGGGGCGTCAACCCCTTCCCACTATGAGCATCGCTCTAGAGATTATCTTCTGGGCTTATTTTTCTTTAGACTTGGTCTCAGCACGCTCTCAGAACCACGCAGCTTCTATTTTATAATATCTTACTTCTCTGGGCAGCACTTGTCAAGACGGGAATCGGTTTGAATGTGTCTCTGGGTTTGGAAAGGTTAGGGAATACATTTACGGCTAATTAAGGAGACTTCCGAACGTACTCTGGAATCTCAATCTTGTTTCCAAAATGGATTATTTGAGCAATTAATTCTGAAGTTTCTACCAAGATTTATAATTACGGAGCTGAGGATGAAAATCAGAAATCACCTTCATTTCTTTGCAACAAAAGCAATAAGGAAAATTATCTTCGGTTTAGATTGGGATTCCTTTGGATGCCTAGATAACTTTTAGGGAGAACTGATACCTTTATAGCATTGAAACTTTTAATCCATACGCATGACACAACACTCCATTTATTCTTTTATTAGATTTATTCTTTTATTAAATTTATTCCAATAAATTTGATGTTTATGTAATTATAAATTATACTTAAATTTTTTTTGAGACGGATCCTCGTTCTCTGGCCAGGCTAGAGTGCAGTGGCGCGATCTCGGCTCACTGCAACCTCCACTTCCCGGATTCAAATGATTCTGGTGCCTCAGCCTCCCGAGTGGCTGAGATTACGGGCGCACGCCACCACACCTAGCTAATTTTTTTGTATGTTTTTTGGTAGAGACGGAATTTCACCATGTTGGCCAGGCCAATCTCAAACTCCTGACCTCAAGGAGTCCGCCACCCTTGGTCTCCCACAGTGCTGGGATTACAGGCGTGAGTCACCGCGCCTGGCCCTTGTTTTCAATTGGTGTTTGAAAGCTCATTTCTGTATTTACCCTGTATAAAGAGACCTTATTACATTTAATTATTCTAAGAATAGTTTGTAGATTATTTCGAATCTTCCGTGGACACAATTTTAATAAAGGATTAAATTTATTAAACAAATTTAAAAAATAAAGGACATTACCTTCATTTCTGTCTGTTGCCTGAGATAAGGTTGACAGCAGACACAACAAAATCTGTTTTCACCAGTCAGTGCAACTCATTCAATAATAAAGGCTTAAATTAGTTACAACTTTGTATTACTTTTAGAAAATTAAAAATAACAAATATTTGTATTTATAAAAACATTAACAGGGATTGGTAATATGTTTGAGGCTGACTCTGCTGCTTCATAAATAGAATAGTACACAAGAGACACACTGGATTCCCACACTTGAACCTTCTGTCATATACTCCTTGGGTAAATGGCATGCTCAGGTATTATCAGAGAGTAAACAAACCATTGTTAGGCCAATCAAATAGTATTTTTTTTTCCCAATTGTGACACCCAGAAGTGAAGGGAAAAATGGTTAAGACTTTAATCATTGGCAATTTAAATCAGTAGAAATAGGTGGATTATTCACAACATGTGTTGGGCTAATTAGATAGCCACCTATGAAAATAAAAGCTTAAGGTTGTGAGACTAAAATAAATTCCCAACAGATGCAAACTGTAAAAGTAAAGAATGAAAAAAACCCCACAATTATAATTACTAGGAATGTGCTGTGCTACCTCCAGAGGCTCGAGGGGAGAAATATGTCCTTGCCTCTTCCCAGCCTCTGGTGGCTGCCTGCCTGACAAAAATTTTATATAACTTTGGTACAAAAAACTAATTTTTTTTACGTGAAATTCAGAGACAATGAGAGTTTAACATAATTTACTACATTAAACAACATTTAAAAAATTCCACCGGGATGTACCCTCATCCCCTTAAAAAAGCCATAAACAAAGTGACAAAACATCAAATAAAACTGGGGGAAAATATTCATAACTTATGTTTCAAAGAGTGAATTTTCTTCATTTCTATCTGTTGCCTGAGATAAGGTTGACAGCAGACACAACAAAATCTGTTGTTGCCAGTTGGTGCAACTAATATAATAATACAAGCAATGTAGAAGTAAGAAGTAAGATAAATTTTAAAAATGAATTATAGAAATAAAGTGAAATAATGTCTTTAACCTATCAGATTGGCAAACAACAGCAAAACAAAAACAATTGTTTATGGTAGTGTTGCCGAATAGCACTTAAAGATATTGAATTAGTTTTCTGTAGCTTCTGTAACAAATTACAGTACCATAAACTTGGTGAGCGAAAACAAGTGACTTCTTTGCTCACAGTTCTGGAGGCCAAAAGTTCAAAATCAGTATTACTGGTCTGAAATCAATGTGTTGGCAGCGCTGTGCTCCCCCGAGGGGCTCTAGGGGAGAAATATGTCCTTGCCTCTTCCCAGCCTCTGGTGGCTGCCTGCATTCTTTGGCTTGTGGTGGCATCACTCCTGTCTGTTTCCCTATGGTCACATTGCCTTCTCCTCTTCTGGCACTGTATAATCTCCTTGTGCCCCTCTCTTTTAAAGGCATTTGTGATGGTATTTGAGCTCCACTTGGATAATCCAGGATAATTTCCTCATCTTGAACTTCTTCTCCGAAGATCCCCTTTTAGGTGTCTATGCAAAATAAGATAATATACAGAGATTTCAGGAATTGGAACACGGATATCTTCTGGAGCACTTTTCATTCAGTCACAGGCATTGACATCCTTATTCCTCAATCTACAATTTATGTGATTTAGATGCTGTGATTACGTGATCAATTGGTCACAACTCCAATTTTCTGTAAAAGGTGGATTAGAGAAACTTCCTTGTATATTATTAAGATTATTATATGACTCATATGTATTGCAGTTGTAATATGTAATATATGTAATATGCCATATCACACATGTCATATGTAATATATGCAACCTGGCATATTACATATGTAATATATGCAATATGTAATATTATATGACTCAATATATGTAAAGAATTTATGACAGTATCTGGGGCTTAGCTGGAGCTAAATGACTGATAATTGTCATTATTACAATGTTCTGTGCTGGTCAGGGTGTTGAGGAAACAGGTTCTTACTGGGCCCTATAGGAGAATAAATTAGTAAGATTTAGGGAAGGCCAGCAAATCATCACCACACACATATGGTTTGATTGAGCAATTGCACTTTTAGAAAGTTTTCTAATCCCACACACTTATGAAATGTGGATAGACACGTTAATTTATTACAATATTATTTATACTGTTAAAAATGGCTGTTGAAATAAATTAAGATTATTCATAAAACTGAATGCTATGCAGATAAAACAAGAGGGAAGAGGCTGTTTGTTGACATAGAAACTTCTGCAACATACATGAAGTGAAAAAGGAAAAGTGTAATAGAACGGGTTTGGAAAGCATATTTATAGTGAATAAAGCAATAGTGTTCTATTGGCTTATATATGCAAAAACTATGCCTTGAATGGGACTGCAGATTTTAATATGGTTTGTTGCCTGAGGGTCCAGAATTGGGTGTCCAGCAGGATGAGGTGGGGTTCCAAAGAGACTGTCATTATGTAGGTACTCTTAAATTTTTGTAGTTTTGAATCATGTGAGTTGCACTTTTTGTATGAACATTTTTAAAACATAAGAAGGAACATACTCATTTGGACATGAGGTCTTAGATATAACTGATAGCAGTCTGTTTTTATGGCTACTGTTTGGTTTTCAAGCTACTATTGACAGGATTAAACACCTACCTTGCGCTCGCAGTGGAAAATCTTTTTCTTGCAAACCTCAATAACCTTTAGATATCCCCAGTCATTTTGCAATAAATCTGGCAGCGGTGGGATTCGAACCCACGCCCCCGAAGAGACTGGAGCCTTAATCCAGCGCCTTAGACCGCTCGGCCACGCTACCACGCTTGTGTGCTGCCGGATCTCATCTTAATGATTTAAGAGACCACAAGATTATTCTGCGTGTTATTATTTTTTTCTTAGAGCGTTTCTACACAAATTCAGTAGCGGTCTCAACCACCGATAAAATCTGCAGATAGGTTCCTAGTCCCGGTCCCTTGTCATGCAGATGAGAGATCTGCGTTTGCCTCCGTGCTGTTTCTGATACCTGCGAGTGAAGGGAAGGAAGCCAGTACCAAACATCCAGCAAACCCGAAGAGAATGGGTTCTTGAGAACTTGACTAGAAATCACCACTCACGGGCCAACGCAGCGCGGGGACGCTGAGGACTCCGAGGTCGAGGCTCCGCTTTGTCAGCTGCGTTTGGGGGTCTGGAGCACCATGTTACTTCCATGTCTGCGATCAGAAAACAGAGGAGTTCCCATCTCATCCACCCGAGCTCGCGTCCTGGTTTATATGTCTGTGCGTGATTTCTTCTTCCTGTGAAAGGCGTGGAAAGAACTATGCAAATAAACCTGCTTTTAAAATTTTTATTTATTTATTTATTTATTTATTTATTTATTTATTTATTTATTTTTGCTGAATGTGTTCATGAACTTTAGTTCTGAGCGAGAGCCAGTTTCTATTGGGTGCGTCACATTGCCTTCAGGTCCTAAGAGGCTGTGTCTCCTCCTCGCCCCAACCCCGCGCACGCCGTCAGGGCTGGCACTCAGCCCTCTTCTTTCCATCGCAGCCCCCACGCCACTCAGCTTCTTATTTAGTCCCGCGCGTCCCTTTAGATGTGCCCCTTTTTAAACGAGCCCCAGTTGGACGATTTCAAATGCCAGCAGCTCCACTGAATAGCTACAGGCTCATTGGCAAGTCACTTAGGCTCTGGATCTCACTGTCCTCATATGTAAAAACGAGACAATAAAACTTGCCTTTAAAAAGTGTAGCAGAATATTTTGATACAACGGACTTTGGGGACTCGGGGAAAGCTGGGGGGCGGGGTGAGGGATAAAAGACTAGACATTGGGTACGGTGTGCACTGCTCTGGTGACGGGTGCACCAAAGTCTCAGAAATCACCACTCAATAACCTATTCATTTAATCAAACACCTCCTGTTCCCCCAAAAACCTACTGAAATAAAAGAGTTAAAAATTATAGCAGAATTTTTATTTTTAGCAAATGCATGTAAATTGCTATCAGTATTTGTATCACTTATTCACATACACTGAACAACTTTTTTATCAAGTGCTCAGCCTCTGAATGATACAGTGAGATATCTCATTTTACAGGTAATGAAGTTTTTTTAAATTTTTTTATTTTTATTTTTTTATGAAAGAAAGAGGAAGAGAAAGAGGGAGAGAGAACAGGAGTCTTGCTCTATTGCCCAGGCTGAAATGCAATCTAAAAATAGGTATTAAAGACCTCTTTTGTGCCGATAATTGTGCTTAACAACGGAGACAGGAAGGAATAAGGGGAGAAAATAACAAAC
>CAUYLG010037040.1:0-39243 GCA_963573385.1 Cacajao melanocephalus
GGTGTGTATGTGCCACAGTTTCTCTAGTCTGTCTTTGATGGGCATTTGGGTTGGTTCCAAGACTTTGCCATTTCCAGACTGTTTCCAAATCTTAACTTGTTATCAAACTGTCTTGTCACATGCACTAGATGCCTGTTTCCCTGGGGTGCTGTCCTTGCATGCTTTCTTTCTCTTTCTCTGGTGCTCCTTCCAGGTTGAAGGAACAGCTCTTTCTGTCAGGTGGTGGTCACTTGATCCTTCCTCTCCAGCCTTCTCCCATGTCCCTTCTTCCTTTCACCTCACATCCTATTTGCAAAGGTGAATCTGTTGCAAGCATAGAGACTGCCTGGGTCCCATCTCGACTTATTCTCAGGTACCAGAATCGAAATCACTTAAAATGAGGTCCAATGCTAGGAGCAATTAGGTCAATTTATCCCTTGGGGGACATTCTAAAGTGGCTTCTTTTAAAAATTCCTTTAGAATGCGATCGCTTTAAAACCTCACTATTTCTTTTATACAACAGTCTAGGGAAGATCCCTACAGATTGTTAGCAGTTTTGGTTGCAAAGCTTCATTGTGCAAAATAGTTGAAAATTTTTTCAGAAATTAAGATTCTGGGTCATCTGTGCATTTTATTTACACATGCTTTCCTGATATTGTCCCTGTGGTGCAGACAACCCAAGATCTTATTGCAGGTGAATAGAGAACAGGTTGGTTTCAGCCGCCATGCTAAGAGCTTGCTGCGCTCTGCAGTCTATAGAGTGAAAATGGAGACTCATATATGATGTACATGCCAGGAGCCAGGCACTAGTAAATGAACCGATCTATTCCTTACAGCATCCTCTGGGGGAGGATATACTTCTGTGATCCTCGTTTTATAGATAAGGAAGCCAGGCACAGATCAGGTGACCAATTTGCCCAAGGTCACCCAGCTCATAGGTAGTAGAGCTGAGATTTAAACTCCAGCAGTCTAATTTCAGAGACATTGCTTGAACCCACTTTTCTATACCTTCTGACAGACAGGAAGGTTTAGCACTTCCTTTGCAGAGTTACTGGATTAGTCAGAGAGACATTTGCCAATCTAATTTAAGGCATACTGTGTTAAATACCGTAATAGAAACATAAAATAGAGTGCTCTTAGGCCTTGGATATTTTCATGTGTTGTTAAAAGCCATTTTGGATCTGCTTCCAATCCCAGAGAATTATCAACCCCTCAGATAATTGAGGAAAATGAAGTAATATGAGGTAAAGAGCTATCCAAACCAGCTTTGCTTGTGAGTCACCACTCTTAGGGGTCAAATAGCTTTTCTCACACCATTTCCTAAGGGCTCTGTTTGTCTCTACCAGCAGGTCTCTGCCTTCCCCAGAACCAAATACCCGGTTTCAGTTCTTGATTGTGCTTGCTTTCAAATGCTTTGTCGTAGGGACAGTAACCTGCAGAAAGGTGGGAGGTGTGGCTTTGATCAATGACAATAGAATTGGTAAAGAACCAGATTACAAATTCCAAAGCCCAGACCCCTGTGACAATGGAACAGTCTTTGCCAAATCTCCCCAAGCTTCTTCAGCTACAAAATGGGCAAAATAACACTTGCTTCTCTTTCTCCTCCTCCTTCTCCTCCTCCTCTTCCTCCTCCCCTTCCTCACCTGGTGGGAGTACTGTGAAGATAAAAAGCAATAATTGATGTGAAAATGCCCAGAGCTCCATAGATGAAAGCTCTCTATAATGCCAACATATCATTACACTGACTTTATTAGGATTTCAGTACGGTTCTGTGGCTCATAGAAGTAGCTCTTTCAGCTGGTCACATGAAGTCCTAGGTCTTTACTCGAGAAAGGTATTATTTACTGCAAATAGAGTCAGGTCACCACTGTCCAAGTCAGCAACAGCCTAGGGTTAGAGGATAGACATGTCCCAGTTTGGGAAGCACCGTGTCGCCATGCCTGACAGCCTCATGTTTTGGCGCACGCCCTGCCTCCTGAAGCAAACCACTGGAGACCGTTAGAAAGCACTTCCTTGTATTGGCACTGGTGCTGTTTTTCTGCAGCCTTGGACTTCACAGAGCACATCAACCTCTGGCCCTTCAGGTGTTTGGAGACGGACACCCTGCTCACTCAGAGCCATTGCTAACTCAGCTTTCTTCAACTGTGTCTTACATGATGAGGTTTTGAGTCCTCTCCTCCAGAGAGGAGAACCACATGCCAATTCCAGAACCACACACCACACTCCAGGTAGTCTGAACAAAGCAGATGACCACCTGGTTATTCTGCTACCACAGCCTAGGATTATAGAGTTTTTGATCGCTTTGTCATATTTTACCGTAGCAGCCTGAGGGGTTCTTCCCGTCTGCTGCATAAAGAAAGACCACAGCACTGTAGTAAAGAAAGCACTTCAAAGTCAGAATGGCGAATATTAAAAAGTCAGGAAACAACAGGTGCTGGCGAGGCTGTGGAGAAATAGGAACGCTTTTCCACTGTTGGAGGGAGTATAAACTAGCTCAACCATTGTGAAGGACAGTGTGATGATTCCTCAAGGATCTAGAGCCAGAAGTACCATTTGACCCAGCAATTCTGTCACTAGGTATATACCCAAAGGATTATAAATTGTTCTGCTGTAAAGACAAATGCATATGTATGTTTATTGCAACACTATTTACAGTAGCAGACTTGGAACCAACCCAAATACCCATCAATGACAGACTGAATTTAAAAAACTGTGGCATATATACACCATGGAATACTGTGCAGCCATAGAAAATAATGAGTTCATGTCTTTTGCAGGGACATGGATGAAGCTAGAAAGCCATTATCCTCAGCAAACTAACACAGGAACAGAAAACCGAACACCGCATGTTCTCACTCATTAGTGGGAGTTGAACAGTGAGAACACATGGACACAGGGAGGGGAACATCACACACACTGGGGCCTGTTGTGGGGTGGGGGGCAAGCGGAGGGAGAGCATTAGGACAAATATCTAATTCATGCAGGGCTTAAAACCTAGGTGATGGGTTGATAGGTGCAGCAAACCACCATGGCACATGTATACCTATGTAACAAACCTGCCCCTTCTGCACATGTATCCCAGAACTTAAAGTTTTCCATTCTCTTAAATAAAGAAAGCACTTAATAGACATGAGGCTGGCCACACCACGTGGGAAATAGAGTTAATGCATCAGACTTCCTAAATTAGGGGTTTTTCAAAGGGAGTTTGGGGGAGGGAGTGGGGGTGGCTGGGCTTGCTGCTGTTTGGTTGGGGAGGAGATGAAATTGTGTTGGGTCGAAGCTGTCTTCCTGCAGATTGAATCACTTCTGGGAGGTGGAGGGGGGTGCTCAAGAGTGGGGTGGGGTTGGTGGGTCCAGTTGGAGCCATGGGTGTCAAGACATTCAAAAAACTTGAAAATATATCTCAAAAGGCTCATCTTAGGTTCTACAATAGTGGTGCTATTTGCAGGAGTAGTTGAGGAGGTTGCACATCTTATAACTTCCGGAATAATGGCTGACAGTCGTTTATGTCTGCAGCTTAGCAGCACTAAGGCACCTCTCCCCCACGCAGCCTGTCGGCCTCCCATTAGCTTTATAAAAGTGATTGAGTTTTGGGGAAGACCTTTTTTTCAGGTAAACTATAACTTAAATGCCTCTCAAAGTCAGCCTGTCCCAAAAGCCTAGGAATAATTTAGGGAACGGCAGGATATGGGGGATCAGTTAGTTTAGCTCACTGTTATAATTTTTCTCATTGATATAATTTTTGCAAAGCCTGTTTCAAAAGCAGACAAGGGGTGACACTACTGACAATCTCTGCATCTGTATCATAGGTACCCCTGCTAGATCGTGTCTCACATCAGCTGTGACTTTTAAAATTTTTTTGCAAAAAGTTACATTTATCTCTCAACTGAAAAATGTATTGAATTTGGTGCTAAGCTCTTCAAGTCTTTTTAAATCCACATTTTGCTGTCTAACATATTAACTGGCCTCTGCAGGTGGTAATCCAAGCGTCTGGGTGTTTATTCTAGAAAGAGTAAAGGGTTTATTTCCTGTAAATATAGTGAATTTAATTTGATCCACCATACAGGGATAGTTTTGGTAAGAATGCTGCCTGCTTTTGATTACATATTGCCTGGGATAAGAACAAGAAATACTTTCCTATCAACTAATGCATGCCCTTTTTAACTCTATAATTGTCAGTCATCAAGTTATTGATCTACCTGTGTCTGTGTCTAAAATGCTTTGCTGAAGCCCCTGTTGTCTGCTTCATTTTCTGTGGTCTTCCAGGTTTGTGGATTGGGTTGGCTCCACCATTCTTGACCCCTTTCATAATCCATCCATTTATTATTTTGGGATTAATTTCTAGCTGAGCCACCTGTACCTTGGAGATTTCTCCTTTTCTCCCTTTAAAAAAAAAATGTAGGCATTTCCTTGCTTCTGTTCTGATGGATCATGTCCTCTGAGCCCATGATACAGTTTGTCCAGATGTGAGATTTGAATTCATTTGGAGCGGTTAGACATTTTCCTCCTACCCATTCATCATGCCTTGGGGTCTGCTTTCTTTGTTTTGTCCTTGGCAATCCAAAGGCAGTCCTCCTTGGCAGGAAAGCCAAAGGCAGCTGGAAAAGGAATGGAGCTCTTTTTCTGACCTCCATCAGCAACACACTATGAATGCCAGCCAGTTGTCTCAGGCCTTCTTTGATGTTCTCCTGGTTCTGAGCCTCACAAAATTCTTTCAGATGGTTACTTTCAGTCTTATTTTTTTTTCTTTTTTTGGAGATGGCATCTTGCCTGGTGGCCAGGCTGGAGTGCAGTGGTACAATCTCAGCTCACTGCAACGTCTGCCTCCTGGGTTCAAGCAATTCTCCTGCCTCAGCCTTCCAAATAGCTGGGACTACAGGCATGCACCACCACGCCTTGCTAATTTTTGTATTTTTAGTAAAACTGGGGTTTCACCATGTTAGCTAGGGTGGTCTCAATCTCTTGACATGGTGATCTGCCCATCTCGGCCTCCCTATGTGTTGGATTATAGGGTGATCCATAAGTGAATCTTATTAAAATGGAACTACCTCTAAGAAGGATTATACTTTGAAACATGAAACAACCAGTGAGGTGCTAATATATTTGCAAAGCTGCTAACTCAGCCTATGCAGTTGCAGGGGTGGATGTGTCTTTTAAAGGAAAGCACCCTGAATTGCTCACTTGAAAAATGAGTGGTCTGAAAAATGTTTCCTTCCCAGGACACTGTACCTGGCACCACTGAATGGCGGAGAGCCACAGTCTTTTTTGTTTGGGGGAAATGCTCCATCTTGGAGTATGTTTGCAGGAACTAAAGTGAGAAGAGATGTAGCTGAAGAAAACTTGAATTAGGAGTTAGGAAAGCTGGGCCATATTCCTATGATCTGCTTCTGTAGAGTCCTTCTCTATAAAACGAGAATGTTGGATCGACTTTAAATCATCTGTAAGGTCATTCCCAGCATGTGATTCTAAGATACTTTCTCCTAATCTTATCCCATCTTTACCACTGTAGTTGGCTCTGTGTCCTGTATGCAAGTCATGTCACCTCTTTGGGTCTTAACTTCATCGATTTTAGAGAAATGAGTAATTGTTCAATTTTCTAAAGAGCTGCACCCCATGGGAGCCTGGGGAGAGGCAGGATGGGGATGTGGAGGGAGATCCAGTGCTCCTTCCCTTGTGCCTGTTCACCCAGAGCTCCATACTTACCTGTTGGTCTTCCGCCTAAGCTTTCATTTGAAGAAAGGCTTTTGTTGTTTCTTTGTCTTGTATGCGTTCATGTAGTGTCATATCATAGATGACTCTGAGGACTCCATCTAGCTCAAAAGTTAGATACTGAGCTCCTTGAGGGCGGGGATCAGACTTGCCATTCTACTTTCATGATCCTTCATAGAGCGTCAAGTAGAGTAGGTTCCACAAATGCTTGTTAGATAAATAGGTACTGATAACAATAGTTATGAATGAGCTTTTATTCCGTGCTAAGTATCCAGTGCTTTAATGGGTTACCTCAATTAACCCTTAAATGAAACCTATAAGGTAGATGTTATTCTATCCCATTTTACAAGTACAGCAATGGAAATACTCGAACTTGAGTTGAATGGAGGCAATCTGATCGATCTGAGAACCAAGACTCTTAAGCACCTTGCTACATGGCCTCATTTCTGCCTATAGGACATCTGACTGATGTCAGGCAATGAGGAAGCTGGAAAGCAAGGCCAACAGGAAGGGAAGCATCAGTGTGGAGGTAATGCTGGAGAGAGGGATGATCCCGAGGTGTATGAGAAAGGGCTTTGAGGTGAAGTAGAAGGTCGGTTTCACAGAAGTGAGCTCCCCAGACCACGGGCATCAGCATCCCTTGGGGACGTTTTAAAAATACAAATTCTGCCTGGCGTGGTGGCTCACGCCTGTAATCCAATCATTTTGGGAGGCCGAGGTGGGTGGATCAGAAGGTCAGGAGATTGAGACCATCCTGGCCAACATGGTGAAACCCCATCTCTACTACAAATGCAAAAATTAGGCATGGTGGCGCTCGCCAGTAGTCCCAGCTACTCGGGAGGCTGAGGAAGGAGAGTTGCCTGAACCTGGGAGGTGGAGGTTGTAGTAGTGAGCCAAGATCGCCCCACTGCACTCCAGCCTGGGTGACAGAGCGAGACTCTGTCTCAAAGAAATAAAATACAAATCCTGGGCCCCATCCTAGACTTTTTGAATCAGAAAAGTTGGAGATAAGGCCCAGGAGTTTATATTATGCTAATCCCTACAGGGGACTCTGATGTCTGCTAACACTTCTGAACCACTGCTGTGGACCAGCTTCAGGGACTTTGGTTTTGCCTCTGGAGAGTGCTGAAGCTTCTAGTTTTCTCAATGTTGAGATAAAAAAAATTTATATCTGTAGCAATATTTAGTTCTTTGCTATTTTCTAGGTAAGCCTAAACAAGATGTTTGCTTGGGCTAGGAGATTCTAAGTATCTGATTCCTTCTTTCTACCTTCTGTTCAGTCTGTAACCTGAGGCCCGTCACTTAAGTCCTGATTCTTTGCCTGTAAAATGTGGTTAATGACACTGTGCTCCCATATTGGGATAGCCAGAGAAATGTGTAATTAGTGGTTGTGAAGCATCTGGATCCCAGAGCGCCGTATAAATGCTATAGGATAATAACCAGTTTATGGCCTTAAATGCCGCCTACAACTTGACACATTTAAAATTTCTTCTCTGGATCATAAAGTTTAAAGTTAATTTAACAGTTTGGTATTTGCACTTATTTTTAATTCATTTTGTAGCCAGAATGTTGTTTTTTTGTGCTTCTTTCAACCTTCCAGAGAAAATGGGTAAGACCAAAAAAAGTTTAAAAAAAATCAAGACCTTCAGAGAAAGTAACATCTCCAAAAGCATAATGTTTGATGATCAGACATGGATTCTACAGACGTTTTGAACAGAAAGCTGAGGTACTCCATAGGTGCAGAGGTGATTAGTGTACATGAAAATGCTATTTCTTTGAGACTCCAGCCTATGAGTCTTTAAGGAGTTCATCTTGGGCAGCATCTTCATTTCTGCTCATCCTTGTAACAATGACCCTCCTCCTTGGCTCTGGAATCTAAGAAATCTGAATCGTTTTTTTGACATGGTCATTCTTTATTCAACGTAGGTAAACACTTCCTTTTTTAGGCAAGACTGCTTGTCCTATGTACACACTCATTGTAGAATTGTAGATTAGATTTACAAGAGTACAAGCTAGTTCATTTTACTCTAGTTTGAAGTCTTTTTTTCTTTCTCCTTAGTCTCAAGCTGATGAATGGCCAAAAAAGACCGAGATGAAGATGAAACAAAAGCATTTCTTTTGAGAGTTTAACTAGGGCTGAATTTATATAGAGAATGCAAATGTGGATCGATAATCAAAGATATGTGTATAAAGGAGGCTTTTATACCAACAGTATGGTGTGAAGAAAAAATTTTAAAATGCTAGATAACCATAGTTTTTATTTTGTATATCAAGACTTTAATATTGAAGCATAAGTATTGGGCAGGAAAAAACCTTCACTCTTTTATTACCATTTCCTGATTAAATGGTAAATTTATATACTATTGCTGAATTTTAAAAACAAACAACAACAACAACAAAAAAAAAAACAGCAGAATAGGGCTAATGCAGACCCTGAATCAACACACAGGTTAATTTAGAAATTGAGTCTCAAACAGGCTTGTTTCTCCTTGTGCCTTATGCTAGAGGTCAAATGCTTACAATAGCCTAAAATAACAAGTTGAGACATGTTTTTGTAATTGGAAATTAAAAAAAGAAATTCTACCATCTGCTGATGAAAAGTTTTGCAAAAACTGCTGTCGGTTCTGAAGAAATATCTCTAAATTCTTCAGAAGACAGTCATGGTGCTTATGACAGCTAAAAATCATTTGGGGCACCATTAACTGATTATGAACTACCTGAAAAATCATGCTTGTACTTAGAAGGGCCTCATGGAATCCTTTTAGCAGTTTCACAACTGTCTGGGGTTATTCATTGCAAACTGAAAAATGTTACTTTTTCAAGTCCAAATAAGTCAAAATGAATGGGACAGCAGATAGACTAGAAGGGAAAAAGGAGGTGGAAAAAGAGACTCCCTCCTCTGTATTTTGAGGATCATTGGCTGAACCCAAGAATGGCTTCTGTTTCTACTGAGCTTGATCACAATTTGCTAAGCACTACAGTGAAATGAAATAGTAGTATGGTTGGCAAATTATGAGTGTTGACAGCAAACAGACAGGAAGAGTTTAACTCCTCCTTATCTTCCACGCTAGCATTAAACCTTCAGATAAGGGGAAAAAAAAGTCAGCAATTGGGACAGTGTGCCCTTCATAATAGAACACGGCCCAGCCAGAGATTTTTCTCATTTTTTGATCACCTATCTTCTCTGAGCCTGTCTTTTCTTATCAGGTGTAAATTATTTGTTTGCAGCATTTCTGAAATTGCTCTAAGAAGATCAATAGAAAAGTGGTGAGGAAAGAATATAATTTCACCGCCCTCACCTCTCTGAAAGCTGGCTATTCTTGAGCTGTGTGTATTTCCTGCCAGCTCAGTAATAATTAATGTATAGTGTGTCTGTAATCTGCAGAAACAGATCAAGAAATAAGTGCATTTTTATCATTGTTTGGATGATCCTAAAACATTTTAATATTATACTGTTTAGTTGGCAAATCTCTACAATAAAGAAAACATGGTTGAATTAGATCATTTAAAGTTTCCTCTTATAATTCTTAAAACAGGGACTGTTGCTTTTCAGATAATTTTTTTTTTTAATAAATCTGGATGACAGTTTTCTGTGGTTTCTCACTTTTCTGAACTCCCAGAGCCCTCTCTGTCTGGACTATTCATATCTCATCTTTCAGGATCTATTTTTATGTGCTTGTTAATTCTCTTTTTATGCTCAAAACTGACCAGATTATAAACTCCTTGAAGGTAAGAATCATCTTCTATATTTCTCTATTTCTCAAAGGAGCTAAGTCAACAGCTGGTTAGGGTGTCGTAACAAGATTTTATGTATTTAATCACATTTACTGATCTAACCGATTTCTTATTAAAATAATGTGTTCCACCTCAGCATATGTTAATATCCTAAAGTCATCTTGAAATGTATTATGTTTGCCAGTCTCTTCTGTAAAATAACCGTGGCCTCATTCAGCATACTGGTTGGTAGTGAAGTGCTTCAGTACTGGGCTCTGGGTGTATAAGATGGTCAGGATATTGCACCATTGACCTTCATCCCAGTGCACAGGGTCACATTGGGTCATTTCTGTGTGAGTACAGTTGGGAATTGTAACCACTCTGAGAACCTTACACAATTGGACAGCATAAGAAAAACAGAGTCCCCTGCTTAGATGGATATTTATTTATTTATTTATTTATTGCAATTAATAAAGAATTCACACAGGTGGCCTTTCTGAAACTTGTCTTTTGAAATTAAATTTGGCCACTGATTGTCCTTCCAGAGACAAATTATTGTTCTTGGATGTTGTGTATAAGTGTGTGTTTTAGAAAAAACAAAGTAATCATTCAGCCTCAAGAACATATCATTGAAATTCTTAGAAATCCCATAATTACAGATTTGTGCAGGCATATTATATGAAGAAAAGAAAAACAACCCCCTAACTCTGAGGCCTTGCTTGTGCTCAGAATACGTCACAGAAAAGTAAAGGGGAGAGTGTTGGTGGTGGTGTTACTGCTTTTATTTTTAGAAAAAGCAGAGGCTCAGATGAAAGTCTCCTTGCATACAGCGAGTCCGTTTAAAGCTGTACGGTATAGCATGGGAAGTTTATTACAGATGTGAAATTATGCAGTACGTAGCAAGGATCAATGTTTATTCACATTCTAAATTTAACCCATTTAAACGTCGCAGTGGGGAGTGAATTTGCTGTTTTGGCTTGTGGGCCTGAAATTCTCCCTACACTGCCATGTGGAACAGAGACAGAGTTATGGAAAATGTGGAAGGTTGTCCAAGCTCCCTCTCCTTTTGGGCAACATATTTGACTCCAGCTTATAAAGAGCACGTCAGATCATTACAAAAATAAATTATCTTAGTCATACTCAGGTCCTGTCTTAGCCTTTGCTATGGTCTAGGGGGTGACGGAGGACATCTGCCAGGGCCCTGTGGGGACAGAGGGCACACTCAGATGGGACGTTGAAAAGAAGTTAATGGATGGTCTGTTGACAGAGGTGTCAGCAGGTCGAGAGAACTAAGAGAGTCTGAAGCACCCAGGGGTGGCCAAGGGTGGGAAGCCATTCCCATCCCTGGGCCTGGAGTGGTAACAAGGGGAAATCGTGTTACTGGAACTTGGGGACTGCTAGAGCCACAGGAGAGGAGCTGGGACAGTGGTGGCTGTGGGGGGTCGAGTCTACTTCCTGAACTGCAGCACGGAGCAGGGAGACAGCAGCACCTCCGGATCTCTCCCGCCACCCCCTCTTTCCTGCCCCTGCCTTCCATTGACTGAACCCAACCTGAAGCCAGAAGAAAAGAATTGAAGTAGTGCAGTGGGTAGAGGTCAACCCCTGGCACTGAAGAGACCCCTGGGAGAAGCAGACACCACCCCTATCAGAGAATCAGTTCTTCCCTTCAAAATCAGGAGATTATGAACGGTGCTTTTTCATTGGATTGACTGGGAGATGGAGGGAGGACAAGGGGAGGTTAAAAGAAGAGAATTGCCATGTTCCCCTAAGAAACAGAATTTGGGTGAAGATTTGGCTTGTGTGATCTGAAAAATATATATATATTCTAATATGGTTTATATCCATCCAAAGGAGAAAATAAACAGCCCCATGGAGCAGTGGTTAAGAACACCAGCAGTGGTGCGGGACTGTCCAAGCTCCACCCAAGCTTGGCCACTTACCAGCTGGGCTGTCTGGGGCAATTTTCTCTCTGAAGCTCTGTTTGCTCTTTTTTAAAATAGGGAAAATGATCATGCCTACCCTGTGGGGTTCTTGGGAGGCTGAAGTGAAAAGATAATTGTAAAGTGCTTAGCCTGGAACAGAGTACTCTAAATACAGCTACTAGCTGCTAATATAGACGGTCCCTGACTAATCATGGTTCAACTTAAAATTTTTCAACTCTGTAAGGATGCAAAAGTGGAATGCATTGAATAGGAACCATATTATGAATTTTGAACTTTGATCTTTTCCGGGGCTGCTGATAGGCCCTAAAACACTCTCTTGCGATCTGGGCGTGGCAGCAAGCCGCAGGTCCTTGTCAGCCGCATGGTCTTGAGGGTAAACAGCCCATTCTCCACAGTGTACTGTGTTGCCAAGTGATTTTTGGATAGTGTATTTTGTGTTTTCATGTCCCATCATGTCTACAAAATGTCCATATGTGTAAAGTATGCAACATTTTATTATAAAATAGGCTTTGTGTGAGATGATTTTGCCCCACTGTAGGCTAATATAAATGCTCTGAGCGTGTTTAAAGCAAGAGCCGTGGTGTTTGGTAGATTAGGTTTACTAAATGCATTTTTGAATGATGATATTTTCAACGTACGATGGGTTTGTCTGGGCATAACCCCATAGTGTACAGATGCTCCATAGTGTACAGATGCTCCTTTCAAGTTAAGGAGCATCTGTACACTATGGGGACAAAGGCTTAATGTTGGCTTGTCGTCATGTCTAGGAAGACATCCTTCTCTTTGCACAGGGAGTCAGAAATGGGGTGAGGATAAGGGCGTGGGGTATTCATGATCATTGAAAGGAAATATGGGCTGCAGTGGGCTGAGAAGCACCCACCCTCTCTCCCTTCTCACAGCTCGGGGAGAGGCTTGCTTCTGTATCCAACAGTAGTAGTCTGTAGAGCTGGGAAGCAGGAAGTAGAGAGTAATTGAAGGATGCTAGGTTCCCAGCAGAACAGAGCCGGGCTAGGGGTGTGCAGAGCAGCATGGGAGCCGGGGAGGCACATCCTGGTTTTACATCTCATTCTCCATGGCTGTCCCACACCAGGCATCCGTGCAGGACTCTGCCACCACACCCTGACCCGCCCTTTTCTGAGCCCGCAACCGCTGGAGCTTCATGCCAGGGCTCCTGTTGAAAGGTGTCTCGAGGCCCTCAGGGCTCAGCATCTTACTCTCAGAAAATGACCACGCTTTGGAGAGGAGATGACACAGTGAGTGGGAGAGGCACATGCAGCTAAGTGCATTTCAGGAAGAAACTGGGGTCTCTTGAGGAAAAAGGATCCGAAAAAAAACTACAGATGAAATTGAGTGCTTTAAGTTAGCTCATTCTATTTGTATAGTTTTAAAAATAAAAACTGGAAGCAGGTTGGATGAACATAATGCACCAACAGACTTGGGAATTAGGGGCAGAATGCTGCTCTAAATTCATGAAATCATGGCACAGTTTCATCTTGAACACTGTCTTTTCCTACCACTAGCGCTTTCCTGGCTGATTTCTTCTCCAGCTGGAGACTTCTTTCTGGTTTTCCAATTTATGCTCCTCCCTCACCCCAACCCACCCATAAACCAGTGGCTGCCAGAAGCAGTGTCTTTCATAGTGGTGAGTTCTGGATTTTCAGTAGTGATGGCCAAGAGTCAGGGATGTAATGAGTGTGTGTGAGCTAGTGAGAAAAGGGTAGCTGATGATAGAAAATGCACAGTGCTGTGCATGGAGACATGCAGTCCTGGACGTTTTGAAGATTACCTGGCTTTTGACAATCAATGGATTTGATCACCTTGCTATAAGAAAAGGTTAAATACATCTCAAAAGCCAAATGATAAATTCAATTTCTTTTTTCTTTTTTTTTTTTTTTCCTTTGAGATGGAGTATCCCTCCATTGCCCAGACAGGAGTGCAGTGGCACCATCTCAGCTCATTGCAACCTCTGCCTCCCAGGTTTAAGCGATTCTTCTGCCTTAGTCTCCCGAGTAGCTGGGATTACAGGTGCACACCACCATGCCTAGCTAATTTTTGTATTTTTAGTAGAGACAGGGTTTCACCATGTTGGCCAGGCTGTTCTCAAACTCCTGACCTCAAGTGATCTGCCCTCCTTGGCCTCCCAAAGTGCTGGGATTACAGGTGTGAGCCACCACACCCAGCCTAAATTCAATTTCATAGTGATTATTTTACCCTACATGATGAGTGTAGAAAATGTTGGCATATCGAGTCGTGGCAATTTGACATCACAAAGCCACAAAGGTGAAAAAATAGAAACATTATTACTGTAATTCTATGTGGAATCCTATGATTTTAAAAGTTTCAGCCAAGCATGGTAATCCGAGCAATTTGGAAGCCCAAGGTGGGTGGCTCACTTGAGCCTGGGCAACATGGTAAGTCCCCATCTCTACAAAGATTTCTAAAAATTAGCCAGGTACGGTGGTGTGCACCTGTGGTTCTGGCTACTCAGGAGGCTGAAGTGGGAGGATCACTTGAGCTCAGGAGTTCAAGGCTGCAGTGAGCCTTGATTGCACCGCTGCACTCCAGCCTGGGTGACAGAGCCAGACCCTGTCTCAAAAAAAAAAAAGAAGTTTCATGCTTGTCATATCTCTGTCCCCTAAGTGTAAAGGCTAGAGTCAAAGGACTAGAGTGGAGTAGGAAAGTCAAATGCAGAAATACCCCTCCATGCGTGGACCAGAAGATGTGCTGGAGTATATCTGTATACCTAGTGTTTGCACTATTTCTAAGACATTATTGACACCTGGAATGATTCATTTCTTAACTGTGACAGATAAGTTATCTTAATCAGTGGATACCTTTTGAATAGGTTGATCTAATCATTTTGAAAATATTGGTGACATCAAATGCATCTAAAAAGGCATCTGAGATCGACAGTAGACATTACAGTGGTGGTGAAGAACGGAGTATGCCTTCTTTCTGGAGCCATCTCTTTAGTGTTTGTGGTGCTTACGGGAGTGGACCAATAATGGAGTCACTCATGCAGTCTCTCACGGTGCTGGGACCAATAGAAATGCCTATTGCAATATAACAGATTAATTCTGAAAATAGAACCAATTCCTAAAAAGCCAAAGATTGCATATAAAAACCAAAAAGCAGCCCTCGCTGGAGGCTCAGGCTCTTGCTCCCAAACATTACTACTAGTTGATATGAATGGTCTGATAGGACCCAGAGAAGAGCACCCACTTCCTGCCAGAGAGGGCATGAAGCCGTGGACACAGGAGTTCTCAGTAAGTGCTTCCTCAGCAGACACAAACGCTGAGGATAGAGGACCTTTCCGTATGTTATTCGGGGAACCCAAATCTAGTCATTTCTGGCTGCCTTCTTAGCTTTTTCCTTTTCTAGTTTTTGAGTTGCGACAGCCAGATCCTCGCCGTACTAGCTAGCAGTCTGCAGACTGGAGCCCGCGTGTGTCAGGTAAGGCACTCTGCAAATCCTGGCGAGGAAGGAGACTTGCAATCAACTCAATTGTTCTTTTCCTCTTTCATCAGATCCGCCAGCTTGTGCCTGCCTAGTCCCATCCACACTGTGAACAGGGGAGATGATTTGCCTTAGTTGCACCTTGCACTGAAAAAGCAGTACTGATGGCTGTGCAGATGTTCCTAAAGAGAATCTTAGTTTTTTTTCTTCCACTTTAATAGGGGTCATCCAGTTGGTTGAGCAAACATGTATTGAGCACCTGATGTGTACAAGCATTCGGCTCTGCTTTGTTGCTGAGGAGAGTAAAGCTGCCAGGAAAAATGGAGGGGACACACAGACAGCTCCAGTAGGGTGGCTTTGCTCTGGGACTCACACCTGTTCATTCTACCAGAAGCCAGAAGGTACTCACGGGGGCGATTGTGATGGGAGTTCTTCCATGAGCAGCAAGAGCAAACGGGCCACTTGCCTACAAGGGAAGGTGGGACAGCAGGCCTCTCCTGGAGAATCTCCCTTGTGGTGCTCTCGTTGCCCTCTGACAGATTGCAAGCCTGAAATCTGTCAGCTTTGAAAGGTTGCCTGATCCGCCAGTATTTGCCTGTGTAAGATAAATACTGAAAGGTGGCTTTTGTTAAGGAACTGACTCCCAATAAAAATGGTTAACTAGGCCGGGCACAGTGACTCACGCCTGTAATCCCAGCACTTTGGGAGGCCGAGATGCGCAGATCACCTGAGGTCACGAGTTTGAGACCAGCCTGGCCAACGTGGTGAAACCCAGTCTCTACTAAAAGTACAAAAGTTAGCTGGGGGTGGTGGCCACCTGTAATCCCAGCTACTCAGGAGACTGAGGCAGGAGAATCGCTTAAACCTGGAAGGTGGCAGTTGCAGTGAGCCGAGATCATGCCACTGCACTCTAGCTTGGGTGACAAGAGCAAGATGCAATCTCAAAAAGAAAAAGAAAAGGTTAACTAGCCATTATGAGAAAACAGTCCTTCATTAAAAACACTTAACCTGAGGCTGGGCATGGTGGCCCACACCTGTAATCCCAGCACTTTGGGAGGCAAGGGCGAGAAGATCACTTGAGCCCAGGAATTCAAGTCCAGTCTGAGAAACACAGTAGGTCTCTGTCTCTACAAAAAAATTTTAAAAATTAGCTGGGTGTGGTGGCATGCATGTATAGGCCTAGCTTCTTGGGAGGCCGAGGTGGGAGGATTGCTTGAGCCCAGGAGTTGGAGACTAGGAGTTCAGATCCAACCTGCGACATAGTGAGTCCCTGTCTCTACAAAAACGTTTTTTAATTAGTGAAGCATGGTAGTGCACACCTGTAGTCCTCTCTACTCCAGAGGCTGAGGCAGGAGGATCTCTTTAGCCCAGGAGTTTGAGGTTACAATGAACCATGATTGCACCACTATACTCAAGCCTGGGTGACAAAGCAAGATTCTGTCTCAAGAAAAAAAAAAAAACAAAAAAAACTTAACCTACAAACCAGAAAATCTCCTTGCTTATCAGAATGCTTGAAGTGAAAACAACAGTCCAACCCTTTTACCTCCACCTTCCTCTCTTTCCCTGGCACACAGCCTGGCAAACTCCTACTCATCCTTCACTGCCTGGCTCCAATTGTCATCTCCTCTGTGAGGTCTTCCTTGCTAGATTCCCTCATCCCTGCCAGGAGCCTGGGTCTTGTTTTCCGGCACCCACCACCTTTGCATGCACTTCGCCATAGACTCCCTTCTGCTTGATTCCCTCCAGAATTGGGAGCTGCTTCAGGGAAAGGACTTTGTCATCTCTGTGTACTCATTGCCTAACTTGGGATCGGGAATGGAGTGATGGGTAAATGTTTGTTAAATGGACAGAGGAGAACACGAACACATGGTCTTTTATCAAGGCACAGGTGTGTAAATATACAATTCCTCCTTATGACTGTGCTGCTGAAAATAGATAAACAGAGGGTACCAGTACAAACAGCCTCAGAGAGGAGCTAACTATTAAGGAAAGGTTTGTCTTAATATTTAGTTTCAGACTCTGGTAGTGGAAGCAGGAACTTTCACATGCTGTGATTAGGAAGACAAATGTCCCACTGTGCAAACAGCAAGAGGATATGACTGCCACCAGCACGTGGTACAGCTGTCCCCGACTCTATGAAGACATGCAACACTCTGATAACAGAGGAACACAGGAGGGGGTCTATTCTGCTCGCTCCTTATGTAATGTGAATACTTTCTCCTGCGGAAATCATTGGGACCACTTGTTGTTTGCCTTACTCTTAACCTTTTAATTATGGACCTACTGATGCTGTCACCTGGGCCGCCACAGGGTGACAGGAAGGCTTTCCTTCCTGCATACATTTGTTCAAGCATTTGGTGTGGAAGTGATAAATGCATGCTAATGCAGAGCTTAATGTGGAGCTTTAAATTACCATCTTGCAGGTTGTGAGGGATTGCTTTGGCTGTGGGGTCCTTACTCTTGCTTCTTCCTGTGCATCACAGACAGACTTCCTGTGCTGTTTGTGGCTCTGTGGTGTGGTTGATGAGGTGTCTGAAGTGTTGATAATGCATGCGTGTGTGATCTTTAGAAATATTTTCCCTGAAGTTATTTTTGAAGCAAGTGATAAGAAACCACAGAACACCAAAACCCAGGAGGAGAGGAAAACCGGAAGCTCCCAGTCTCAGGAGGCGTCAAGAATCAGAGCCAACTAGACAGCCTGACTGGGCCCCATCTATTTTTACTGGTCTTACAGTAAGGGGTAAGGTTTAGGTTGGAAATAGATGAAGGTAGGCTTAACATACTTAAAGAGAGACTGAAGTAACAGCTTGAAGGTTGTGAAGTAGATGAATTTAATTCTTAGTGTAAAATCGTATAGGTCAGTCTTCCCAAGATGACTACTGGGTATACGTTTTATTGGCCGTAATTTATTCTTGCGGGATACAAATGAGTTGGCCAACTTTGGGCAAGGTACCATCCTCTGTGGGCTTCAGATTCCAGGTCTGTAAAATGGGATGAGAGTACCCACTTCATAGTGCTGTTTGGAAATGAAGTGTGATAATATATGTGCAGTCCTAGGACATTGCAGGGTCCAGTATGAAAGACAACATTTTATAATGAATCAAGTATGGTTTTCAGAGCTGGACAATGCTAGATTTGAATATTCAGCTCTACTATGTATTAATTATGTGATTCTGGGCAACCTCACTGTTCCTCTGTTTATTCGCCTGTGCAATGGGATTAATAATACCTGTTTTATAAGCCGGTTGTGAGTTTTGTTTTTTGTTTTATTTTGTTTTGTTTTTGAGACAGTCTCCCTCTGTCACCCAAGCTGGAGTGCAGTGCTGCGATCTCAGCTGACTGCAATGTCCACCTCCCAAGTCCAAGCAATTCTCCTATCTCAGCCTGCTGAGTAGCTGGGATTACAGGCAGGTGACACCATGCCTGGCTAATTTTTGTAATTTTAGTAGAGACAGGGTTTCACCATGTTGGCCAGGCTGGTCTTGAACTTTTGACCTCCACTGATCTGCCTACCTTAGCCTCCCAAAGTGCTGGGATTACAGGTGTGAGCCACTGTGCCCAGCCCTGGTTGTGAGTATTAAATAAGACACTGCATGTGAAACATCTAACAACTTAACCTAATGAAAGACTATCAATAAAGGCTAAGATATCTATATATCTGTCAAGATTATCTTTCACAAAAGGAATGTTATCTCAGATTTTATTTTATACAAAGTCTGTCATACTATAATTTATTTTGAACCCTCAATGACACTCTGGAAAAGACACAATAGACTTGAAATGACCTTAATCAATGATAGTTTTGGACCCTTGTAGTGGTCACTCAATGGAATCATTTTTAAAAAAGGAAGCTAAGAAATTTAACGTAGGTGTATTTATATTACAAGTGCATGTAATTGTAACCATCCTTTTAAAAAGTTTGCTACACACCTTTTTTAATGTAAATGATATAAAAGGGCATAAGTAAAAAACAAATTGGCTGGGCGTGGTGGCTCATACCTGTAATCCCAGCACTTTGGGAGGCTGAGGTGGGCAGATCATGAGGTCAGGTGATCGAGACCATCCTGGCCATGGTGAAACCCCATCTCTACTAAAATAAAAAAAATTAGCCAGGTGTGGTGGTGCATACCTGTAGTCCCAGCTACTCAGGAGGCTGAGGCAGGGGAATCGCTTGAATCTGGGAGACGGAGGTTGCAGTGAGCCGAGATCGTGCCACTACACTCCAGCCTGGAAAAAGAGAAAGACTCCATATAAAAAAAAAAAAAAAACAAAAAAAAACAAATCTTCCTACCTCTCCTGGCCCTCTGCCACTCAGATATTCTCTGCAGACAGACACAACCTCAGACTGTTTTGCAGACTCTTCCAGACCTGTTTCCTATACTGAAACTCCAAGCTATACTTCATTTAAAACATTTAAGATCTTGGAGAGTTTTCCATATCAGCCACCTCATTCTTTTTGTACCTTCATAGTATTCCATAGCAGATTTTTAAAGATCACTTTTAAAAGCAATATAACAATATTTCTTTTTGTTAGTCATATTATAGCAATGCTGGCCAGGCACGGTGGCTCACACCTGTAATCCCAGCACTTTGGGAGGCCAAGGAGGCAAATCATGAGGTCAGGAGTTCAAGACCAGTGTGGCCAACATGATGAAACCCCTTCTCTACTAAAAATACAAAAATCAGCTGGGCATGGTGGCACATGCCTGTAATCCCAGCTACTTGGGAGGCTGAGGCAGGAGAATCACTTCAACTTGGAAGGTGGAGGTTGCAGTGAACTGAGATAGCACCACTGAATTCCAACCGGGGCGACAAGCGCAAAACTCTGTCACAAAAAAAAAAAAAAAGGGGTACCGTATATAACAATAAAATATATATGCCAATATAACAATATAATATGGCTATGTTGTGGAGACGACCTTCAAGCTGAATAAAAACCAGCTGCTCTTATGTGATGTGAATGTGTGACTCTGACTGGATAAAGTGTCCAGGGCAGAATTTGTACAGGGCCTTTACAATTTTTTTCTTTCAAAAGATTAAGGAAGAAGCAAGTATGATATGCTGTGGGAAAAATAATGTCTTCGATGACTAAAAATCATTTGAAGCTCAAATATACACACAGAGAAATTAAAGTTGTTTCACAAAACATGAGTTCAAGAAAGCAATATTTCTAAATTTGTTTATTATTTTAAGCATGAGTTTTAATTTGTGCAAACAACTGAATAAATTCAGGTATATATGCATATTTGAATTAAGTATTATGAGTAGATATGTGACCATTTCCTTTATGTTATGAAAAGTTTTTATATTCAGAAATCTTTTGGGGAAAGGTCTCATCAGGAAAATGCACAGTGCCTTCTGCCGGGCGTTGATTAGGGGGTCCCAATATTGAGCAGCTTTGTTCTGAACAAACAGAAATCAAACATTGCAGAGCAGGCTCAGGCTAAAATGGCACTTTCATTAGTAAGGGCAGGCAGGAAGGCTGTTAGCCAGGTGTGCTTGCTAACCACTGAGCCCCCAAATTAAGCAGGTTTACCTGTCCTTCAGGTGCTGCAGAGCTAGACCACCAGGAAGGCAATCCTGTACTACCTGGATGGTGCTCCTAAAGGCTGGTACAAAGCCAGGAGACAAATTGCTCCCACCTGCTGAGGGAGAAAATACAGGACAAGATAGAGGCCGGGAGTTCACCTACTGAGTTACCTTCACAGGCCAGGAGTGTATTTTGGCATGAAGCATGTCATCATTTAGACTAATTCTCAGCACATATATGGGACGTGCAGGTAATTCCCTGGCACATAAAGGGTTCATTTGTTTCCTTAAGGAAGGAAGGATGGCTTCACTGCAACTGCTGGCACCCCCATACTGCCTTTGAACCTTCAAGCCAGGAGGAGCAGCTTCAGTCACAGGGTCTGGTTAGGGAGAATGCAACTGCTAGGAGACTGGGAATTGAAGTTGTCCTGGAGCTTCCCACAAGGAGAGCACTTACAGAGCATCTAGCCCCATCTCTCTGTTCACAGATGGGAAAACCAAGGCCCAGGTGGGTCAAGGTTGAGGGAGTAGCCCCAAATCACCCAGAACTGGGAGTGGAGCAGGGGCAAGAAACCCATTGTTGTCTTTCAGGCTTCTGCTTGGCTTGTTGATGAGAGCACGGTTTTCTGCCTTGCCTGTGACCCCCCTCTGTAGAACTCCCTCCTTCGCATGTGGAGGCACAGCCTGTGGCCCTCTGATAGTCCAGTTCCCCTGCAGCGGTTCTGATTTCAGCCTGTCAGACAAGGATGCGGCAAGCATGAGCCAGAGTGACTGGCTGCCGACATGATATGAATTACTACAATTATGTTAACCGCACCAATTGTTATGCACGGTGCCAGTTGAGAGAAATGACTCTGCTAGGTCAGAGAGCCCATTTGTTGCCGGGCCCGCATTGAGTGCTGTACCTCTATGAATAGAGATCAGTAGTATCTCTACTGATAGTGAAATCTGGGGGAGAGTTGCACATAGTACCTGATAGTCAGAGCGCCCTTTAGGAAGAACAGTGGGGGACAGAAAGAGGCAGGAGACGGATGGAGGGAGAGAGGGAGAGGGGCATCGCAGTTAGTGAGATTTCACTTTATTTGTTCTAAAAGGTGGCAGAAAAATAATGTCATGAGTTTTTTTCTAATTCTATAATGTTTTTTTTTTTTGTTTTTTGTTTTTTTGTTTGGAGAGGGAGTCTCACATTGTCGCCCAGGCTGGCATTCAGTGGCGTGATTTCTGCTCACTACAACCTCCCCATCTCGGGCTCAAGTGATTCTCCTGCCTCAGCCTCTGCAGTAGCTGGAATTACAGGCACCTGCCACTACGCCCAGCTAATGTTTTGTATTTTTAGTCGGGACGGGGTTTCACCATGTTGGCTGGTCTCGAACTCCTGATCTCGTGATCTACCCGCCTCGGCCTCCCAAAGTGCTGGGATTACAGGCGTGAGCCACCGCACCCAGCCCTCAAGTGCTGTTTTCTACAGTGTTCAAACCGTGTTCTATCGTTGAGGCAGATCAGACATAAGAAAGAACTGAAAATTTTACTTCAGCTTCTGTATTGCTCACTCCCCTTTGGGACTAGGGTCATATGGAGAAAAATCAACGGATTCCAGAGCCAAACAGATCTGGATTTGAATTCTACTTTTTCAGCAATCATGTGGCCTTGGGAAAGTGACTTACTCTCCTTTAGTTCCCTCATGTCTAAGAGAGAAAAGCACATACCCTCAGGGACCTCTGCTCCATGCTTCCTGGGTACCCTGAACTTTGTCTCTCATAACCCTTTTTGTAGTTTATTACAATCACTTGTTTGAAGTTTGTTTGCCTTCGTTGCTGGACTGAAGGCGCCTTGAGAGCAGTGACTGGACCTGCTGTGGTCATAGCTACATCTTTACCCTCTGGTACAGTGCCTGGTACATAAGTATTCACTGAAAGGATGGATGCGTAGATGGATGGTTGGATGGCTGGATGGTTAGATGGATGGACAAACAGAGGAATGGATGGAGAGATGATTCAGGAAAATTCTAAAGATCCCAGATAATGTGTGAAAGGGGCCTACCCCAGAATCTAGAATAACCAGGCACTTAAAAATCGCTGTCCACTTCTGGTGGAAGACCCCACTTTCTCTTCCATCTCTGTGCTTCAGGACTCTTTGACTCCAAATATACTGTTTGACTCCAAAAAAAATCATTCTTTTCTGGCCAGTAATAACAACGCCAGGGGCATGATTTATGGGTTGCTTTAATAATCACTGCCACAACCATCATATATCTGAGGAGACACAAATGCCCACGCTGAACCCAAGATGCACCAAAAAAGATATAGTAGAAGAAAATGGTGGCTCTTCTAATGGCAAGAGTGGAGAGCTGACTGGGGATACATATAAATTGTCTCCTTCTCTAAGAGTTAACCTCTTCAGGAAGGGGATGAATAAAGGAATAACTATGAAGAAATAACTGAGTAAAATAATCTTCTCTCTCTGTTCCAGCAGGACTTTAGGTGTGATCTTGGCCTATAACACTTCACTTTATACCTTGTGTTATGATGATGTGTACACCTGGCCAGGGGCTGGATGCCCAGCAGGCATCAGTTAGTGCTCATTGAATGAATGACTAAGTTGGTGTCTTATTTCATCTCCTAACTGATTTCTATGGTTAGATTCTGCATCTTGCCTTTATATCTGTACCCATGTCTATGCACCATTTCGTGCCAATTAGGCCATAAACTCTGGGTAAATATTTGTTGGATGAATAAATGAATGCCCAAAAGGGCTTCTTCTGGAGGAGGGCCAGGAAGACATTCCTTTGATGAAAATAGTTTGTAAAGAGGCAGGGAGATACTGGAAGGAAGAATGTCTAGGGAGGAGAGACAGGCCTTTAGGCTGAATGGAAGTAGTGGCGGTGATTGCCTCTAAAGAAATAGCAGGGGAGGAAGTGTGTGAGTGATAAAAGAGGAAATTGTCCACCAGGAAAGCATCTCCAACCTGCTGTGAGAAATCTGTATTTTGTAAAAAACTTAAAACCAGCAAGTGGGGAGAGGGTCTTGGGAGAGAGGAGACCAGGGATGTGGCCAGTGGTTTGGCAAAGGTAATGACGATGATAAACAGAAAGAGCTCCCTTGGCTTTTGTCTCCCTCAACCCCTTGTCTCCCTGTATTGCCACCATTTGCTTCCATTTCTCCACCAAAACTCCCTCTTACGAGCTCTATTTTCTCAATTTCCACGTGCCCTTCAAGTCACTTGCCTGTGGCTTCCACCCACACCCCATGGCGAGGTCATCAGAAACCCCCGTGTTACTGCAGTCACAGCCCTCGCCATGCGAATCTCGCTGGAGCAGCTGCTGACTCTGTTAACCACTTCCCCCTTTTTAAGTGTCTTGTGCTTTGCCTTTCATGTCACCCCAGCTCGGGGTTTCTCTCCGATTGCTCTGTTCTCTGCCTCTTTCCCTCTTCTTCGCATTCCTTCAGTGCTGGTGCTCCTCGGGGGCTCCGTCAAAGGCCTCCTTTCCTCACTCTGACGTCCTCCCTGTGTCACGTCGTCTACTTCAGTGGCTACAGCTGCTGTGTGTATGCTGGGATTTCCATTCCTGGATCTCCAGTCCAGGCCGCTTTTGTGAACTGCGGGTCCCTTAGAGATGTTCACTTGGACGTTCCTCAGCCATCGCTTTCCAGCAGGGAAAAGCTGCAAGCTTTGCTGTCTGCCAGGCCTGCTTGTCCTCTGGTCTGCCCCTTTCTGTGAATGGCATCACTACCTATCCAGATGCTTGAGCCAAAAACCTTTCATTTTCCTCTGTTTAAGCTGGAAGTCATGCTCCCTCCTTTCCTTCCCTGTCCATATCCAGTTTATCATCAAGGCCTGTAGATTCTGTCTTCTCCATGTCCTTCAGATCCATCCCATTTTCTCCGTCTCCACTGACACCATTCAAGTTCAGGTCGTTAGTGTCACCTTCCTCGGTAACTGGCCAGTCCCTTGATTGGTCTCATTGCCTCTTCTCTTCTCTTTTTCCCGTCTTCTCATCTTCCAGTCCACTTTCACTCTTAGCTGCAGTGATCCTTCTCAAATACAATCTAGACTGTGTATTATCCCTGCTTGCATTTTCCCTTCCCTCTAGAAGAGGTAAGTCCTTAGCATGGTTGTTAAACGCTTAATTATCTGGTCCTTACTTACTTCTTTAATATAATCCCTCACCCCTCCAAAATACCCTCTGGCTACCCACCCAGACACAGCAGAGCCTGTTTCAGCCAGCAAGCTGAGCCACTTCTGCCTCTCAGTGCCATGTCCTGTCTTGTTTCTGGTCCCCACAGGCCACACCTCAGCTCGTGTATCCTCCAAGAGCCCATTCATCCATATAGACACTCCTTACTATGGACTTCTTCAGTAGATGTCCAGGCAATAGTGTACCTGCTTGACTGGGCTCCATGTGCTGTGGTAGCAGAACTTACTCTTCTCTTTGTCTTTGGGGACTTTAGGCCTTGCTCTTAGGTTTCCCTCCTCTGAGACTGCTCTTGAAGGACCCTGGACAGGGCTACTCAAGGCAGAGATGATTGGTCAAGGCGTGGGAAGAGCCTGATTGCCCCTGCCCCATGCAGCCTTCCAAAGGCTAAGGAGTCCTACTGCCATCAATGCTCTTCATATGCATCCTCTTGCTATATTACATACAGTTACCTCCTTATTTGTTTGAGGCCCTCGAAAGAATGAAAGTTTTGAAATTCTTTTAGTTATTCAACCCTGTAAGCACCTGCTGTGTCTTGGGATATAGCAGTCAGAGGCATTTCAATTGTGCCATTTGTGTCCAGCTGAGAGGTGGAGTAGGGGCTGAATATGGCCTGGGCTCCCCTCACTAGGTCACATGCTCTGGCCTGGGGCTCTGTCCCTCAGAGGAAGCATCTTCTTTACACACAGGTGCTGTCAAATTGCCAAGCTGTACACACCTGCCTGAAAAAGACAACTTTTTCTAATTCACAAAAAGGTACCCAACAGGCTAAGGGTGACCCACACATTGGAGGACAAGACAAAGGAGGTTCCTATTCTCAGAGTGCTGTCTGTCTAGCATGGGAAGACAAACATAAAGAAATATATAACCACACAGCAAAACATTTCAGATGGCGGAAAGGCTTTACAAGATTGAAGAGAGTATCTGGGGAAATGCTTTAGGTCGGCTGGTCCAGGAAGATGTCTCTGAGGAGCCAGAAAATTGAGGCTAAGATCCCATGATACGGAAGCCAGCCATGTGCAGGTGAGAGGGAAGAGACTGCGTGACAGCCCTAAGACTGGTATGATCTTGATGTGTTCAAGCAGCAAAAGAAAAACCAGAGTGGTTGAGGGCTAGAGGGTAAGAGGAGAGACAAAAGTGATGACCAGGGAGAGGTGGCCAGGGGCCAGATCATGCTGCAGAGTGTCATAAGCCCTCTCTGCGTGTTCACTGTGTTGTACCCAAGGACCGGCTCATTGCATTTATTCAGTAAGCACCTGTTGAGTGGGAGAATCTCATCATGCCTCCGTGTACAGAATATGTGGCTCAAGACAGAAGCTCCATGTTGTCCCAGTGCCCTCTAGTGACCACAGACTCCAGCCCAAGGTCCTCCATGGCTTCATGATCTTCAGAAAGTCTCTTCCTCCTCTTGTTTTTGGGGCCCAGCCTCAGGGTGCAGCAATAATTCCTAGAATTTGTCTTACTCTTCTCTGCTAGTAGGACTCAAACAGTTAGAAAAATCCCTGATATGAGATTCATAGTCAGACCAACAGCAGGCCTTCATTGCTTACCTAAGCAGAGTTTCCAAAGAGAATACATGGGTGTCTAATTTCTCAGGGGAATGCAGGGAAACTGTACAGGGGACAAGCAGTAGCAAGCAGGTTTTCTAAAAGCCTTCAGATCTGGGCATTGTGCAGCAGTTAGAATGATCTCCGGGTAGTCTTCGTGGCTCAGGCCTGGCACCATTTGGCCGTGCTGGCCTGACAAGATCATAGCTACAGGCTGCACACTCTGTCCACAAGGACATGCTGCTGAAGACCCAAGTGTGGGCATAATGTGTGTGTCAAAGACATATTGCAGGCTGTGCACAGACACAGCATCCTACTCCTGCTGTTGTTTGCCTTCATTTGGATCCCAACCCATTCTGGGCCCATTAAGCTAATCACCCAACAAATTCTGAACTGTCATCTCATCATGAGGCTGTTCCATGGCTGATTGCAAAACCTGTTTTCACCCAACTTCCCTGGAAAAAGCCCACTACAGCCCATTTACAAATGTGTGCATCAGTAAATCAAAAGTGACAGCACAGACCTGGCTTTTCTGGGAGAGGGGATGGCAGAGGGAGGAACCCAGTCCTTCCCCGCTCTGTTTCTTAAATGATCCCCTGATGCCATATACAGAGCTTTATTTGAAATGTTCTGAAAAATAGGTCTTCAACTTCCTTGATGGATCATTCTCTACATCAGTGAAGGTTTGGCTCCTCTCATTTTCCAAAGCCTCTGCCTGTGTTTTTCTCTTAGTCTAGTCATCCTCCACTGAGCCAAGTGAAGGAATCTGGCTCTCTCGGATGTTTGCAGGTATTTCCTCTTCAGTTGTCCCTTAGCCAAGTGGAGTACATGTGTTCTTTAATTTTTCTTCATTAATCAGTCTCCAAATTCCTTTACACTTGCTCCTCAGGTGATTCCATCAAATCAACATATTTCTGGAACTAAAAATGCCTGGAAGAATACAGGCTTCCAGGTGCAGCCACCCAAATGTGTAGATTCGTGTATGTTCCCTGAACTCCATGCCCATATGTTTCCACAGGTTCACTTCCAGGAGTGTTCTCTGCCTCCGTTTGCTTCCCTACAAATGCGTATTTAGTCTCATCTGTGAGTTTTCTGAGTCTTAAGGCATCAAAAATTAAGATGTATATTGATAACAGCCCTGTGTTGGTGAGGGAGGATGTGGAGAAATGGGCATTCTTGTACCCATTGCTGACAGTCTCAGTTGACTTGACTTTTTTTTTTTTTTGAAGTCCGTTTTAAAATAAAATGACCTTTTAAAATAAAAAATACACAGAGCCTTCACCCAGCAGTTCAACTTCTCCAAATCTATACTGCACTTATATCAGTGTAGCATTGTTTACAGTAGCCTATATTAGTCCATTTTCATACTGCTATAAAGAATATCTGAGACTGGGTAAAGAGATCTAATTGACTCACTGATCTACATGGCTGGGGAGGACTCGGGAGACTTAGAATCATGGCAGAAAGCGGAGGGAAAACACGCACCTTCTTCACAAGTTGGCGAGAGAGAGAGAGCTTAGAAGGAAGTGGCACTTTCAAACCATCAGATCTTGTGAAAACTCTCTGACTATCATGAGAACAGCATGGGGGAACCCGCCCCCATGATCCAATCACCTCCTACCCGGGTCCCTCCTTCAAGACGTAGGGATTACAATTTTCAGGATGAGACTTGAAGTGACACAGACCCAAACCATATCATAACCAAAAGTGGAAAATAGCCTAAATGTCCGTCAGTTAGAAATTATAAATGAATTAAGTATATTTTGCTATACTCATGTAATGGAAGGCCAAGCAACAGTTAAAGAAAGAAAATAACGTAGATTTATGTGTACTGACGGGGACAGATGCTGCAGAAATACCATGAAATTCAAACAGCAAATTGCAGAACAGTATGTGTGGTATGAGACAATTTTTGTAAATTTTTGTTCTAGCTATTCACAGAACAAAATCTGGAAGGATTCACACAAATCTCTTAATGGTGCTTTTCGTTTTCCTGAGGTTGAGGACTTTCTACATTATACATTTTTAAATTATTGGACTTTTTCTGTTTCAGCAATGGTGTATTACTTTAAAGTTCAGTAAAAACAACAGAGGTATTACTTTATTGTTCCTGTGCTCTTGATCCAGAAAGATTTGCTTTTATGCCACCTACTCCCTATTGCCTCATTGTCCCCTAGTCTTTCTTAGACATTGAGGAGCTTTCTGTGGGCTAATCCCAGAATTCCTTGTTTTCCCCCAAAGACCAGAACAGCAGCACCAACCTTTTGGGATTTAGTTAACTTTAGCACATAAACTTTCATCAAGGTGGCTTTCAAGTTTTAACCTGCACTTCCAGGCCCCTTTAACCAGCTTTTCTTTCCTCCTCTTTTCTTTTCTTTCTTAACATGTTCAGATTCTTTGGATTATTTCAATGGTCTTATTACCCATTTTTTAAAGGTTTTGATCATTTTCTAAGAATCTCTATTTCCCCTGAACACCCTTTCATGAGAGGAGACACCTGTTTCCCAGCCTGCTTAGAATTACTCATTGATATTTGTTTCACAGAATTTTTAAAAGAGGGCCAAGGGAATCAGACATGGCCTTTTGCTGCAGAAGTAACTGTCCTTTGTCTCACTCGTAGCTCTTCCTGCACAAACACTGTACATGCTATATGTGTTATTCCAACAATTACTTTTGTTGGGTCTTTTTATATATACTTTATTTTTGAGGTGGTGGTTTGTTTAGTTAGTGTACTTTTTAAAAAACTAGCACTCCTACAAATTTATCTCTCATTTTAATTTTTGTGTAAGCAATGTGTACAGAAAATTTTAAAATACAAGTGAGCAAAAGAAGAAAAAGTAGAAATTACTTACATTTTTACTGTCAGGTATAGCAAGTCTTAATAATTGAGTTTATTGCCTTCTTGATAATTTCTATGTATATGAATGTTTACCTTTTCTTAAAAATTAGATTATATTTAATAAATTATTTTATAACCTGATTTTTTAATACTTAACAATGTAGCATAAATAGTTTCTTATCATTAAATGTAGATAATAACAGCAAGCATAGCACTTACTATATGCCAGGCATGAGACTACACATTTTATTTTATTTTTTCTCATAGTTGATCTTATGAAACATATTTGTGATTTTTTTGTTTGCAAACTAAGCATTATAAACATTAACCCATCCAGAGCTCATAACAATGCTGTACGTTTGATGATATCATTATTATTATTCTTTTTTGAGATGGAGTCTTGCTCTGTCACCCAAGCTGGAGTGCAATGTTGTGATCTCCACTCACAACAACTTCCGCCTCCTGGGTTCAAGTGATTCTCCTGTGTCAGCCTCCAGAGTAGCTGGGATTACAGGCATGTGCCACCACATCCAGCTAATTTTTTGAATTTTCAGTAGAGACAGAGTTTCACCATGTTAGCCAGGCTGGTCTCAAACTCCTGGCCTCATGATCCGCCCATCTCGGCCTCCCAAAGTGCTGGGATTACAGGCGTGAGCCACTGCGCCCAACCTGTTTGGTGATATTATTACTCTCATTATATAGATTTTAAAAACTGGAGCACAGACAGATAAGACAACTTGCTTAAGGTCACACAGCTAGTAAGTGACAGAGCTGGGTTTTAAACCTAAACAGTCTGGTTCCAGAGGCTATGCTCTCAACCACAAAGCTGTAACCCAAACTCTCATTTTCATGAATAAATGTATGGTAATTATTTAACCACTCTCTTCTTTCTGTGTTTCAGTGGGTTCACTCTTATACACAGCACAGCAAAGAACATCTTGTTCATGTATATCTTTGTACATGCATTCAATTACTATGTTAGGCTAGATTCCCATGAATAGAATTGCTGAATCAAAAGGTTGACACATTTTTTAAAGGTTAGGTACATATTAGTCAAAGTTTTTAACCAGTATGCTTTCTAAGCCTCTTTGATCTTTATAATTCCTTGTTCCTTTCTAAAAATGTATAACTGTCTTCTGAGTTCAGTAATTGTTTGTTTGTTTTTTTAATCTGGGCCTTCTTATTCTATTTCCTCCCCTTTCCTTATTTCTTCAGAATGTTTAACAAAGTAATACATTTTCAAAAGGCATTATGCTTTATCTTGTCAGTATTTCCAGTACCTTGTATCTCCTAGACTTTATGCAGTAGGGGGTGTGCACAGCTGAAATACTGTCCCACCATTTGGCTTAATGACAGTTTTTCACACCACTAATTTTCTTTCTTTATTTCTTCTTCTAAGCTTCACAAGAATTGAAGTAACATATATAATACATAATAATTTTGTTCTCTTGATTTCAGTATATGTAAATTAGTGGGGACTGCCTGGCAAGGATGAATGATGTGTCAGAGGCCTAGAAGACAAGGCTCTCACCTCTGCCTCTAACTTGTTTTATAACCTTGAGGAAACCACTTAATCATTCTGCGTTTCATTTCCCCCATTTGCCAAATGACAAAGTGAACTAAATGACCTTGAAAACCTATTCTTTTTTTTTAAGTGTCAGGCTAGGCAAGACTCAAGTTGATCTTTGAAAAGTATGGTTTGAAATTAGGGCAAATAGTGTGCGTGTTGGTGGGGCAGAGTTGGAGGCACTAAAGATTGGTTTCAACATATTAAAACTATTTTGTGCTCTGACGCTTGACCAAGGCCTCCTAACAGTGTGCTTTGGTGGTTTGTGAAACATATTTTTAAGGCCAAGGTAATTATAGTTGTTCCACTGAAGCATGACAAATGGCCCCTCACTTTGAATTCTTCTGTGGGAAAGAAAAACCTTCCATGACAACAGCCCTGGAAGTTAATTACAGGCTCCAGATCTGGGGGCAAGAATAGAGACAGGCACTGGCTGCAGTCAAGAGAGAGAAGACGAGAGTGCTGGCTCACCTGGGAAGAATCAGGGCAGGGCGATGTAGCAATAGCAACTCACTAAGGACGTTCGTGGGGCCCTGCGGAGAACTTGCTGTTGGCAGATGTTGTCCCACGAATTTCGTATACAGTATCTCATTTAATTCCCACAGTGCCCCTAAGAGATAGGTTATGAGGTAGGTACTTTTATTTTTTCTATTTTACAAAGATGAGTATTGGGAGATTCTTTAAAAAAGAAGCTAGATAACTTGCTTTGAATTATTCAGCCATTAGTTGTCAGAGGTAGAATTTCAACCCTGATTCGTTTAAGACATTTAACACATTCACTCATTTAACACATTTGTTTTGCTTTGTTTTGTTTTGTGCGAGGCACCCGTCTAAAGGCCAGTGACACAGAAATGAATGAAGCAAAATTCCTGCTTTTATGGAGTTTGGCTGGTAGAGGATGAGACCAGTCATAACAAACCAGCAAATCAATAAATAATTTCAGATGGTAATAGTGCTATGCAGAAAAATCAGCTCTCTGTGAGGAGAGTGACTGGGGTAGGAGGAAGACCACTTTATAGGAACTTGGCAGGGAAAGCCCCTGGGTGATGACATCAAGCTGAGCCCTATGCGGTAGAGCCAGTGAGTCATGCAGAGATCTATCAGAGGGCATTTTACCTGCAGAGTCCGTCAGAGAAAAGGTCAAGGACTTGAAATAACTTGGCTTGTTCTAGGAACAGAGAGAAAGCCAGTGTGGCTGGATGATAAGTGAAAAAGGGAAAAATGTCTGCAGTAGGCAGGGTCCAGATGATGCAGGACCTGTGGGCCACGGTAGGATGCTTGGATTTTATTCCACGTGCAGGGAAGACCGTGGAGGATTTTACACCAGGAAGTGTTGTGATCTCTAGCCTCTGCAGGCAGATTTCTTCCTCTAGGTTATGTTGCCAACAAGGAGCATCTGTAACGGAGTAGGTTGTTTCTGTAGCCCACAGCCTAAAGGAGTGTTAACTTAGGGGCCAGCGTTTCAGATGAAACAGAACTCTAGGGTTTCCACAGAACAAGACTGAAATGGACACTGAGAGGTCACCTTAGCTGAACTTCTGACTTTAGGTAAGAAGACCTTGGCAGATCCAAGTGGAGCAGCTGGGCTCTACTGAAGACCTGAGTAAAGGGGGCTTCATCTTCTGTCTTGGGACCTTCCCTGTATATAGAAAGTGGTGCTCTAGATACTAAAATTGCTTGACCACTTCTCGATCTGGTGCTTATGCCTGCCTCATAGAATAAACGTCATCCAAAGTAACAAGACATTACAGCTTTGGGTAGGTGGCATCTCAGGGATTTGCATTTCTACGCAATCTATCGTGTGTGTGTGTCTGTGTCTGTGTGTGTCTGTGTGTGTGTGTGGATTTTTATTTATCTTTGGAAAAATATTTTTGAAGATGCCTTCCACATTTTAACATAGAGGGCCTGGACATGGTGGCTCAGTCCTATAATACCAGCACTTTGGGAGGCTGAGGCCGGTGGATCACTTGAGGTTAGGAATTCAACACCAGCCTGGCCAACATGGTGAAACCCCATCTCTACTAAAAATATAGTTAGCCAGGCATGGTGGCGCATGCCTGTGATCCCAGCTATTCGGGAGGCTGAGGCAGGAGAATTGCCTGAACCTAGGATGCAGAGGTTGCAGTGAGCCAAGATTGCACCACTGCACTTCAGCCTGGGTGATAGAGTAAGACTCTGTCACAAAAAACAAACCAAAAAAAAAAAAAAAGGGCCTGGCTTTTCTGATGGGATGACATTATATGGATGGGTCTAGAATTTGTACTCAGCTGCTTGGTTAATTTTATTTGAATGCTCTTTATAAACACATGTTGAAATTGGTTTATGTCACCTATGAGATGAAATTAATTGCTTGTTTGGGTTAAAGGCTCACTATTATAAGACACTCTTCTCTTACTTTGACAAAACTATTCAGTTAATGAACACATTGATTTAGCAAAACTAAGTTTGAATAACATGGTAAACCATCACTAATGTGCTGACTGTGTGTGTGCCTAGGTGACTGACTAGCCCTCTGTATGTTATTGACAATTGAGGCCTAACAATACAGATTTGTTTGTATGAAATGACCTTGGGAGGCATTTAGTTGAGCACTGTGATATGGTGGGCCCTAGAGAGCAAGGTCAATAATTGAAAAAGAATTCCATTGAAACTGTGCAAGTCAGTAGGATTTGGAGAAGAATACCACCCTTGAGTTAGTTTTTTATTTATAAAGAGCATCTTTGTTTCTCAGGTGGAAAAATAACCTCAGACTACCTTACTTCATGAATGAGGTCAGAAAAGTTTAACAGCCAGGTGCAGTGGCTCACACTTGTAATCCCAGCACTTTGTGAGCCCAAGGTAGGCAGATCACTTGAGGTCAGGAGTTCGAGACTAGCCTGGCCAACATGGTAAAACCACATCTTTACCACAAATATAAAAAATTAGCTGGTGTGGTGGCAGCCTGTAATCCCAGCTACTCAGGAGGCTGAGGCAGGAGAATCACTTGAACCCAAGAGGCAAAGGTTGCAGTGAGCTGAGATTGTGCCACTGCACTCCAGCCTGGGTGACAGAACAAGACTCTGTCTCAAAAAAAAAAAAAAAGTCTAACCGGACAGAAACACAAGGACAAGGGTAGTCTAAGGACAGGCTATGTGGTGCACCAGGGGTGTAGGATGACGAGAACAGAGTTTCCATGTCTGAAGGTGCCAAACTAGAGAACTCTCAAGGTTCCCCCACATCAATATTCTGTAGTTTGGAAAAAATGATTTTGTTTTCCTATTTGAGTTAGAGCATGTTTTCCCAAGGCCTTATAGCTGTGAGTGCAGGACAACTCTAATAACTGCATCAGAATTATAAATTCAGCTGTCAGCATTGAGATGGTTGAGTTGAACAAGCAGGTTTTCTCCCACTGTCTGTTTCCTAGATGGATGAATAACAATTTCAGCCTCTCTACTTTGTCGTCACTCTGTCAGTCTGACATTTCTGATTGTTGAGAGGTTTCTGGAAATTTTCTAAGTCACACACGAGTTAATTCAAGAGATAATGCAATTCCAATGGAATCACCAGTGTCTCTGCTGTCAGATTGCGTATTTTTGGAGTTCAGTTGGTTGAGTTGCACAACTCTACAGATTTAATACTACATGCTTGCTGCTTTGCATCTTGCCCTCAAGTCTTAATAAATGGGCTAAAGATCTGATTGGAAACTGTGAGATAAATTATATGTTTACTATGCCAAGTTAAGTAAATACCATTTGAAAGGATTACTAGAGGGTACAATCAAGTTAATTGCTTTAAAAATCTTTTTTGATTTACTGGGCTCTATGAAAATTGTTAAGCAATTGATCTGCCACAGTACATGAGCTGAAGAAAGTGGTGCTGAGTCCACAAGGTTTCCAAGCACATCCCCTCTCCTGTGCCTGGAACTGTCCCCTAAATGACAAGAGAGTCCCCCCAGGACCTGCATGCAAGTACTGCGGACCAACTGTTGTTCCTCCAGAGAAGACACATGTTGACAGCTTGACATTCAGGCTGACAATGGATTTCTCTTTTTTATTCTAGATGCTGAAGAATACCAGCCTCCAATATGGAAATCATACCGTGAGTACCTGAAATGAAAATCTCCTTAGAAATCTTAAGCAGGCGGCCTTTTTGAGTAATTTGTGGTATTGATGTAGTGCACACAGGTGGTCCCACCTCGCAGCACTGAAAATTCAAATCTTTCTTTTCCACTAAGGAAATAGACTAGTCAGAGAGGATTAACAGAGCCCCCTCCTCTGACCAGGACCTCCAAGAACCAGCTGTGGTCCATTTCAGAAATGCTTAGAAAAGAGGGGTGGACTTTCTGACTCTCTGCCTTTCAGTTCGGGGCTTTATTTATTTATTTATTTTTTACACGGTTGGCAAGGGTGAATGTGTTTACTTCTATGAATTATGTTTTTGGCCAGTCATTCTAAGGATATAATATCATATGACATCAATCCCTGAAAAATGAACAGATAGTGAAGAACCATGTTTGGTCACTAAGGGTGGTTCTTACAGATCCTGCCTGATCATCATTCACCGGCCTAGCTCCCCTCATGAAGGCAGGCGGCTTGTCATCGCCTCAGCCTCGTCTCATCGCCTCTTTTCTTAGTACTCTATGCTTGACTCAGGAACTCTCCACTGTGAGAGGCCAGGACTGTGGTAGAAGGAGCCCACTGGGTCCAGAGCCAGGGGACACAGGCCCTGGCTCAGCCTCCACTTCCGGAATCATCATTAGCATTCCTAATAATGCTGCCGGGGTCACCATTGCCCGGCAAGACCCTACCCTGTGCTGACCTCCGACCAGGCAGCCAAGACCTAACTTCCCACCACAGCTCTGAAAGATGGGGACTTTTTGTTTTTTGTTTTTGTTTTTATTTTTGTTTTTTTGAGACCAACTGTCTCTCTGTCACTCAGGCTGGTATGCAGCAGTGCGATCTCAGCTCACTGCAACCTCCACCTCCCTCCCAGACTCAGGTGATCCTCCCCTCTCGGCCTCCCAAGTACCTGGGACTGTTACAGGCACCACCACACCCAGCTAATTTTTTGTATTTTTATTAGAGATGGGATTTTGCCATGTTGCCCAGGCTGATCTTGAATTCCTGAGCCCAAGCAATCCACCTGCCTCGGCCTCTTAAATTGCTGGGATTACCGGCATGAGCCACCACGCTGGGGCTATGGGGACTGTTATTATCTCTATTTCACGTGTAAGGAAACCATGGCTCAGGGAGGCTAAGTAACTTGAAGTTTTCACAGAAAGTTGTGGGGTAGCATTCTGAGTGGAACCCACAGCCTGCAAGTGTCCACGACTTCTCCATTCTATTCAAAATCTTATATATGCATAAGTTCATGTATACATACATACACACATATTATATATGAATATATAATATATACATACGCATAGCTACACACACATATATAAGTATATACGTACGTATTTGTTACAAAAGCAATACAAAGCTACATAAAAGGCATATATTAGGGAAATACACAAAACTGAGAGTAAAAATTTCCCATCATCCACAAACTGGCCTCCACCCCATATTCCAGTCCCCTCTCCCCTTTCCCAGTAGCTGAGCTCTGTCAATCTGGGGAGGCAGATCCTTCCAATTGTTCAAAAGCCCATGCTTCAGGTTAGGCATTTTTGTTGCTGTTGTGTAAGAATGGCTTTACGCTGTACTTAGTGTCCTTCGACTTGCTTGTTTCACTTCACAAACATCTTGTTTTTCTCTCCTTGCCAGCATATACAGAGGCACCTTGTTCTTCATTACATAAGTCTGTTCTTCTATCTGTGAAATAAAGGGGCTCTGCTGGCTCTCTAAGGGCCCTTCCAGTCTAACGCTCTGCATCCCGATCTTCTGTTTTGAAAGGCCCTGCTAATGACCTAGTAATTGGATGTTTTTGTTTGTTTGTTTCCTAATGGAGTGTGAAGAGCTCTGACAGTAAATCAACAGAATATCTGTAGTGAGAGGCTTTGCATGTTCCATGACTTACTGTGCTTTACACACTGGCTTGCACATGGCCTTGCATACCTTGACGACCCAATAAATATTTGTTGAGAGAATGCCACCACAGAGAGCTTTGCTGAAGCGAAAATATGGCATTGGCTCAAATTCGTTTTGTCTTCTTCTAAGACATCTTGGGCCACCCGATAACATGTCTTAAAAGTACTTCTGTGTCCTGAGGAAGACACTTACGTGTTAACAATATCAGTTTTACCCTTTTGTATTTGTTTTAAGTTTGATTTTTGGATCTAACCAAGTTGTGTTTTTGTTTTCTTTTTAAAAAAGCTCTATAATCGTAAAACTTTACTTGCAAAAGATCCTCTTTAATATATCCAACTAATAGTTATCCAAGCTCTAGTTGAGAGCATCTAGTGATGTAGATCTCCAAAAGTGAAGGGAGTATGCCATCCGTGGTGTCAAAAACATGTTGACCAAAGCCTTACAGATCACCAGTGAGGAAGAACTCTCTTTTGGTCATCTTGATCCATGAATTATTTGAGTTTGGGTGTTAGACCACTTACGAATGTACCTCACAATATTATTATCAAGCTCATGCTATTGCATCTTATTCCCAAGAATATCATCCATGCATTTAATCCTTCAGCAAATACATTCTACATGTCAGAGAATAAGTGTTAGAAATCAACAATGAATAAAATGTGGTTTATACTTTCCTCCAATGTACAGTCTAGTGAAGGAGACAGATGGAAACCAACAAAATTAAAAGGCAAATGAATTCTGGTAACAAAATACTATTCCTCTGTCTCCTGGGATTAGAGAAGACGATAGCAGAGGTCAAATTTGCATGTGGGTCTTGAAGGATGACTAGGAGACAGAATGCGATGACTTTCATAAGATGCTTTTTAAAAAATCCAAACATGCTAAAATGATATTATTTTCCTGATATGAAATTTCAAAAAAGCCATCAGAATATTGAATTTGTTTTATTTTAAACAAATTGTTTGTAAACTCATTCTGAACCCCAGGAATTACGAAGCCTTTCTCTTTGAAATGCTCGCACATTATCCTTTGAGAGATTAATTTTAGATACTGATGTCTAACTCATTAGCATATCATGTATGGAATCCATATTCTTCCATCACACACTTTTTTTTAACTCTAGCAATTTTTGGTACTACCAATTCTTTCACATATTTACTGGATACAGTATATTTTTGCCATAGCATAGGACTTGGTTTAAAAATTTATTATTTGTGATGATTCGATGAGTAAATATCTATGTCATTGTTTTCATTGACCTTTTTTGGCCATAACTTTGACTTACTTAGTGTCAGATTCTTGTTATGAAGCATTAGCCACAATTACAGCATTATTCCTACAAGAAAATTTGTCTTAACCAGGCATGGTGGCGTGCCTTGTCGTCCTAGCTACTCAGGAAGGCTAAGGTTGGAGGATTACTTGAGCCCAGGAGTTTGAGGCTATAATAAGCTATAATCACAGCATTGTATCCTAGCCTGTGCAACAGTGAGACCCTGTCTCTAAAAAAATTTTTTTATTTAAAAAGAAAAGAAAATTAGTCAGTTTCTAATGATTCATTTTAAGAAGCAGTTTCTAAGTTTTATTCTTAGCTGCAAATACTCAGTTCAATCACATTGACTTAAGCCAAAAGTCCGGAGTACTGGTTTCAGGCATAACTGTTCCAGCAACTCAAATGACATTACCGAAATCCAGGGTATATATCTTTCTTTCTTGGCCCCGCTTCCCTAGATTTGACTGTACTCTTACTATGTTCTTCACTTGTGATGCCCCTGTAGCAACCAAAAATATCAGGGCTATGGCTTCCTTATCCAAAAGCAACAGGCAGAGGGACAGTCTACTACTTTCTTGACACATCTGACAAAGTCTCAGAATTGAGTCTCCATCCTAATCGACCCTGGTTACCCATTCCTGACTCTATCAGTGGGGTCAGGGATGTGCTGACTGCCCTAAACCAATGAGGACCCACCACTAGAATTCAGGAAAGGATCAATCCTATATAACCCTGTATAACATGATTAGAAAATTTGGAGTCATATTGGAAGGAGGAAGATGAAAATGGATGCTGGGAAGGCAACCATAAATGTCTGGCTAAGAAATTTAGAAGAGTAAGAAATCAGCTCTCTCAATATTTTATATAAATTATTCTGTTCATTAATTTATTCACTCCTTCATTCAACAAATGCATATTAAGTCTCTGTCCTACGCCAGACACTATGCTTGGAATTGGGCCACAAGGATGGATAAGATTGGTGTTGACCGGAGGAACCATGATGCCATGTGAAGGCCTTTAAGTCCCTGCCCTCTCTCTTCCTTTCCTTTTCTTAGAAGCTAGCTTGATGGCTCACTGAGCCATTTCCATAGAGTAATCCTGTTCCAAAGTATCATACATCTGCAGCTAATTCCTAACTCTGAAGACCAAACACAAGAAACATTGATGAAGTCACTGAGAAAGCTTTGGTTTCAGTGCTCCAAAAGAAAAGCTACTTTAGCTGGGAGAGAGCCAAGATGGCCGATTAACAACAGCTCAGGATTGTAGCTCCCAGTGAAAGCGCAGAGAGTGAGTGGACGCCGCACTTTCAGACGAATTTTTGTTGCCCACAGACTGGGAGATTCCCGGCGGAGGAGCCACAAGGGTCGCCAGTGCGACTTTTTTGGCCGGCGCGGCGCTTCTCGGTGTGGAGTACACGGGACAGGGAGTCCTTTGAGTCTGGCTCGGCTGGTCCCATCCCTACAGGGAGAACAGCAATTGGAAGCATTGAG